>CABFOV010007605.1:17282-27549 GCA_902141375.1 Timema poppense
ACAATATATACACGTAAAACGATCAAAAGGGAATTTAGAAAAATTACAATATTTATATTTGTGCCGAAATAGAATTTCTCCTTACATTGTATAAGTCTGTCCTCGAAGCCTACGCTTCGTCAATGTCCGAGCCTAATCCAAGAGTGGTCTCTATCTTGATGAACAGTCTCTTATATGGTGCAAAACTCATCGAACACTCGAGACGGAATTACACAAGGGTGGGGATCACAGAGTTCAAACACACGGAAAGGGGGGAGATGCGCTGTACTAGGCGCGTTGAGAATCTTCTATACAAGCCTCAGCTCTTCTACGCTTTTCTAGACGTCCATGTTGTTCTTGAGACAGGTGGTGGTGCGTAGTGGCAAAATGCAGCACTAGGATCATCGCTCTTAGATGTTTCAATGTTGTTATCGTGTGTGGACGTTCTTTTCCGCTCGCTCGTCCGGTTGGTGAAATTGGGTAAGTGCTGTTTTGATTGACTAACCAACTTTAAGATACCTTGTAGCAATAATTGCTACAGTACTTCAAGGTCTTACCTCCCACTCTTTCCGAGCCATCAGCGTGGATGTTTCATCAGCTTTCGGTGCTCGTGCCTATTGCCTACATTACATCTTGTTTGCGTATTGTTCGGTGTACTGTGCATTATGTAGAGTAGGATACTAACAATACTTAGTATTTAGTCATACATCCTGTATAGTTATATTGTATTAGTTTATATTATTATTAGCACCGCGTCTTACTACCCGTTCAGGTTATATGCACTTACGCTAATGTGTAATGGTAGGGTGATCGTGAGATTAAATGGAGGACCTTCAGTTTAACGTGGAATCCGAACCACGGTTGAGGCCTGGCATTCCACACATTCACAAGTTGTGATTAATACACGTCTTGTCAGAGGTGAAGTAAGGGTTTGGCAATCACATAAATATGTGCCGGGACCGAGGATTGAACTCCAAACCCTCAGCACAAAAGTCTGACAACTTACCCCTAGACCATTAGGTCATCATTAGCTTGTATTCAAAGTATATAGGTTTATAGAGAACTGGGTTCAAGAGGTATATTAAATATATATATATATATATATATATATATTTACAAATAATGGACACCTCTTATTGACGGACTTTCTTTGATCGAAGGTGTCCGCTATTAAAAGATTCCATTAACAAGAATCTATACTCAAACTACTAGATTTTGAATTATTTGTCCGTGTTTTTGGACTTGTTGTCGTTGGTAAAAATAATTACAAGTCATGTGCACAAAAAGAACTGTGTTCAATGAATCTCTATTTATGCAATATTTATTTATATTCTTATCTTATAATACTATTTTATAGAACGATATTCACTTCGTGGGCAGTATATTTATGCATAGTAATTATCTAAATAAACAATTTAAGGCCCTCGGCCACAGAGAAGGAAAGATCTTCTTTGTGCCCTCGGCTCTGTCGAATGCAAGTCTAAAATCTATTATGTGGGAGGGTGAAAGGCGTGGTGTGGCTTCACAACCGACCAAAGTATCCTTCCGCGCCAACAAGAACAGATGGATCACAGAAACCGTAGATGACTCTATTTACCGGTCAGGTCTTGCGTAGAAATCATGCGTTTAAGAATATCAATTTTCTCAAGAAAAAGTGGAATTTTTATAGTAATATTTTCAACACACCTTCTAAGATAACGTATCACTATTTATTAATTGTTACATTTTCTTATTTTTTGCTATGAAGCCAGCGGTTTTTTATTGAAAAATATCAATTTTATCTATATTTGATCATTGATAAAATTATAGAGAAGGTGTATATAAAAAGTATAGTTTAATCAACATGCTTCTATCCTTTAACAAATCATTTGGGAAAAGAAAATTGCAAAACAATAAAAATTCTTGAATATAAACGTTTGTTCTCACGGCTCTGCATTTCCACGCCTAATAAAAAGGGCTTATCACCTAAAGAGTAATTTATGGATTCACTCACGTTAGGCTACATCAAACAACTGACTAACGAACATATGTATCAAATATAAAAATATTTGTTTAGTTACTAATGACTGGGAATGACAAAGAGGGAAATACTTAAATTAAGTAAAGCTTGACTTCACGTTGACTGAAAATAGAGCCGGACTTAGTTGAGCGAGGCAAAGCAATTCACACACTAAAATACATACGGGTTTTATCCCCGTGTCCAGGTGTCATTTTTCAATTTTCCAGAATTTGACCCATAATGCTTTGCAACGTAAACTAGAAACAGCTTATTATTAACACAATTTATACTCTATTGGGTGAATGATATCTTTTGTATTAATATTGTCGCGACACAAACTATAAACAAAACAAGAACGACACTAACACTTTCAAACTCAAAAAAAGTAATTAATGCAAATCTCATTACAACAGTAAACGGAGCTACATACTTGTATCTAGATTTGTAGGTGCTTATTACTGATGGACTGAGTTTATTTTGGAATTTGTATTGTCTCTTAAAAGTATATATTATTTAACAGTGCAGACAAAACGGAGATTATTTCTAATATTGTAGAGCGACTATCGCAGTTCATGCAGATTTCTTTTGATTGATTAAAAGCTCGTCACGTGACCACATTTAAGTTCTACAATATTGTCCACGCAAACGTTTGAATCCACGGTAGGGGTTGTTTTTTTTTAGCAGGGAAAAAAATAATGAACAACGGATAGTTAAAACAATGACAGACTTCATTTTTTTTCCCCACCTATTTTACGGAAGCGAGAGATGCCTTTTATTTACCTTTTCGCTAAAAGGGATGTTGGGAATTACATTTTGGCTGTGTCCTCCCAATTTTTTTTTAACTTTTGTTTACCTTTCACCCTTTCCTTTCCGGAACACTTCTAGCCGTGTCGAGTAGTCCCCCCACAGCCACATATTCCGACATGAAAACCAACTTAAGCCTCTTACAGGTAAGGAGAAAACACGAGGCACAAATTCGGAATAAACGATAGAAACTTGTGAATGGTATTATTGTCTTAGCAAATAAAACCTTCCGAACAGAATTCACAGTGTAAGGCTTATTCTTTTTGTCTGCAATTTGTTTTGTTTCAACCAACATAACGAACTAATGCTCCGGGATTAAAGTTAACGTTTCCTTTATATTATTAATTTCTCTAGAACCTTCGAACAGAAAAGTATTGTGATTGTCAAAAACATCGAAATTGAGATTTTGATAAATGTTGACGTTTAATGAACCCCTGAAAGTGGTTTTAGCAATGCCGTTTGTCTATCTGGGACTGGAACCTAAACCATTTTACCGATACGGATAAAATTTTGTATTCGGGGCTTTCATAATGTTCCCTCAAGGATTTTTTTAAAAATAGATACATAAACCTAAAACTAAGTCTAGTTTACCTACAGGGCCAGAAGAGAGAAAAATGATATATTCTGTCAACAACAAAAATATTGATTAAATTTTGAATCCAGAGTTGACCTTTGTGAACTAGGGGTAAAGTGCTCCCCTCAGGACACGATGTTTGTGGGTTCAAGCCCAGCTGGACAACCTTTCTTTCTCCTTGAGATAAAAATCTGTAGCACAACTTCCTTTGGAGGGGTAGTAAAAACGTCAGTCCCATGTCGATTGTGGCATTTTAAAAAAACTGGAAGGTACGTGAAAATACCTTTCCCGGCAAAATTGATAGACACTTTCGCTCTTGCTCATAGAAATTCTCATGTGTTAATATAATCAGCGAGTTCATAAAGGGCACGTTAAATACCTCAAATAAACAAACAGTATCTAGACATTGTAAAACATTACAAACGAAATGGCAATTCTCCTTTTTAGATGAAAGTTACTTTACATAAGCAGAAATCTACAATATTTTGTTATCACATCTCCACAATTATTCGAGATAGGAAATAGTTATATCATTGTAATAGGGCCTATATAATAAGATAATAATGAAAATCAAAACAATTTATTTGGAATATACTTTTTTAATACCAGTAGTTTCTGAGCTATAAACAAATATATATATATATATTATGGAGCTTTATGAAAATATAAATTTATTGTTACACACTTTGGTAGAGAGTGATGTTCCTCTGTTATCAATGCTTCTGTAACAGTGTATATTATTTCACGTATGATCCTTGTTGGATTGTTTCTACAATAGCTTATATTATTTAATTTTACATATCTAACAATATTTTAGTAAATGTCTCTGTTTTAAGATAAAATAAAGATAAAAATATGTGTGGTGACTCGTACCATTTATTTTTAATATCTCTTTTTGTTTGCACCGCGTATTCAGCACTATTTAAAAACAACTCTGATCTCATCTCACCGGAAAAAACATTTATGAGTTCGACATTTTAGTCCGCATGACCACCAACTTGTGTCATTGCATTTTGTTGATTTAAAAATCATGTAGATATCTAATTAAAAACAACTCCGTACCAAAATTTATGACGTTATATCAGGGGTAAGAAGTCAATTTAAATATATTTGAAATATTGAATATAATCAAGATTTTTTTTTGTTATTAAATTCTTATGTAGTTGTTTGTTGTGTGGCAACTTTATCCAGTGTATTAAGTTACAGATATAAATATTACCATGATCAATTTGTTAGAAACTTTGACTATCAATAATCCGACACACGTTTCGGTGGCCGAATAGTCTACGGCGTCACCATCGCAATATAGAGAGGCTAAGATAGGATGTTTGAAAATATTAAGGGTGGTTTTTCTAAAAAAAAAAAAAGTTTTCCACTCTCCTTCTACGCAAATTCTGGTACATTTCACATAAGTTCAATCTAAATCATTCTTAAGTGATCAACGTAATTAGTAAGAAGGCGTATAACCCGAACAGATAGTAATGAGTAGTGCTAAAAAATTTAAATAAAAAAAAGCCATCACATTTTATATCAGATATTTTTTAATTAACAATATGACATTAAAACGTAAAATAACCTTAAAATATTATGTTGTGCTTTGAAGCTCATCCGAATAAGCACAGCTACACCACACCAATGTTGTCACACAAATGATGTCACACCACTGTCGTCAACGTCACCTGCATTCTCGTCTTCTCTTAAGGCGGTTGCCTCGATCAGCGATAAAGTTACATTCTTAGATGAGCCACATTATTTGACACAAAATAGTCTGTGACGTTTTATGTAACTACTTCTGTATTACATACAAGCTTATTCTGATTTTTGATCTTCCCCATCCACCACCCCTCGTCATGTCAATACAAAAGAGGTGAGATAAAATTACCAAAATTATCTCAAGATAAAGTGAAAGCTCTCCGCTATATTTCAATTGACATAAAATTCTATTTTGCGAGCCTTGTAAAATATTATTAAGTTTGTTAGAAGAGGGCTGGATTTAAAGATTTATTTTGTCGAACGGAGCTTCGTTTTGCCACAAATATAATTAAAAAGAATCTAAAAATGAGCTAATGTTATATTTTCACAAATAATATTCTAATAATAAATCTAGAAGATACAGGATATGTAAAAATAGAGAGCCCTGTTGGAATTTCTCGACTTTATTTTGGCGTGAACCATATTCCTTAGTAATGAATCATAGAGTTAAATTGTGCTGGACGTCTGCGCGGTTTAGGTAGCTGAAATATTTTCAATCAGATGATATGCTTAAGTTAAATGTTAAAAAAACCTTTAGTATCACTTGAGTTTTTTGTTATATGTAATGTAAAAAAAACACATATTTTTATGATCCTATAAATGTGTATATTTATTTACTAGTAGAAAGTGTTTAAAATTCGACATTTTACACTATGAAAAATCCAAAAATCCACATATTTTGGTTGCTTATTAAGAGCTAAGTGACTGGGTAACGAAAGGTATCTGGTATATGAGCATATTATACGGGAGATTTGTTAATCGAATTTTGTCATCTAATTGGGGGGCTCGCAAAAAAAAAAGTAATGTCAATTTTATTTTCCTCCTCCCTCGTTTACTCCCCTACTGCCAGACATATCCAACCAACAAAGTTATAAACCCAATTGGTTTCCGAAGTTTACGAATTACTGCTCGACTATAATACCTTTCTAGGGAGATCCATTGGATTCTAGGGGGATCTCGGATCCCATTCCCCTTCCTCCTAAAACCCCCTCCTCTATGGCCTTGCATATTTATATGTGGAAACACCACTTTGAGGGTCCATTCATTCCAAGAAAGGCCCAACAATCTTCTAGGAGGAGGGGGACATGAGCTAATTTTAAATTATTTCCTAATTTCTTGTTGAAATCCAATTTTTACTAGAAATAAAATGAAATGAAGGATGGTAGAACACTGCTTGTTACTTTGTTCTGTATAGAGTGAAGATACAGGAGGCTAGTCTAGAACAATGGACCATTGTCTCACAGCGGCTAGAGAAGAAGAATTGGCGGGAGAACTGGGCGAGAATCACCAATAATCGATCCTGGAGCGCTCCCTCCCAGTTCAATACCACCATCACCCACGCTAGGGTTAGCAAGATAACGGTTTAGACATCTCAGCACGATTTGGTAAAGCTTTGCTAGTAAGCAGCTTTAAGCTTTATAGTAGTTTACGAACGATGAGGTAGGTCTACTAAATACCTTTAAAAAAAGCAAACCTGTTTCTAAAATAATTTGGTTAACTTGCTAAGCTCAGAAAATTTCCACTTTTCTACTTTCTCATATAGATAAATTATTGGGATTTTAAGCAACATTTTAGACCTCTAGAATATAATGTATGTTGACGCAGTATATTTCTCTCAAACTCAAAAAGTGGGTCTCACATTTCTTCCTGTCTCCATGTACACACCATTTAACCTGAAACAGTCTTACCTTGACTGATTACACTATAAGACTATCTTTCAAACTATACCATAGTGAAATATTGCAAGGTAAGTTTGCTACCTCTCAGAGTAAACGAAAGGTACCTGGTTCTACAGCTGAAACAGTTTAGTGGATCTCGTTCTAACTGAGTATCTGAGTAGTGTTTTAAATGAAAAGTATATTTGTGTATTGGGAGGAACTTTTCTTTTGTCGTTTAATAATTAGTGATTTTTGAAAATTTATAAAAAATAATCTCAACCATGTTATACAAAATTGGTATATGGGGAGTGTTTATGATAATAAATAATGGTGTGTGTTTGACTTATTTATATAAGGGCAGTTTTACTAATAAACGATACTTAAAAAATTAATGTATTTTTTTAAAAAGGCCTTTACGATTTTTTCCAAACTGTATATTTAGGAAGTGTTTATAGTATTTTTAATTAAAGGATGGATACATTTAAGAAATTTCCCCTTCCTAGTCCTCCATCTCTACCACCCACATATATCAACACTAATAAGTTGGGAATGTGGAAGGTAGAATTCAGAGTAAATACACCCACATTTTTCATGAAATAAACGTGGGAAATAGTTTAAGAAAAAACCCCTACAGTTCACTCTACCAGGATTTTAAAACCAAAACTCCTTCACATGCCAACCAGATTACATGAGACTGACACCTATGTCACCATTCCACCAGATTATGGTAGCAATATGGAGACTAATGGCCTAATTGGGGTCAGAATGGGGTCAGGATTAGTAAGGTAGTCTTAGAATAAATGCAAACGCATTAGCACATAATAATAAAAGAGAAAACCATCTTTAGTGCACCCAGCCAGGATTCAAACCTCCCCCTACCCGTCTCCCACCATCTAGTACATCGTGATATCGACGCCTTCCTGGTAGTATGGTCGAAAATGGCCCCACGTTGGGCGTCTAAATATAGAAGTAGTTTCATAACATTCTCTTTCTCCGATATTAAATTCCTCACACTTGGTTTGGAGGTCTATTATTGAGTCTGATCCTTTAGTTTAAGGTGAGCTCGAAAAAATAGGTGAGCAAAATTCAGTATATTTGCGATTT
The DNA here is from genome assembly GCA_902141375.1 of Timema poppense. Classification (NCBI taxonomy): domain Eukaryota; kingdom Metazoa; phylum Arthropoda; class Insecta; order Phasmatodea; family Timematidae; genus Timema; species Timema poppense. The sequence continues at coordinate 25,153 of CABFOV010007605.1, forward strand.
TTTTTAAAGATAAAACCTTTATGGCCAAAATAAATAAGGTTTCAAGTAGATACGTTTAGTTTAATGTCTTACACATGGTAATTTCAAACAGAGCTGAATATTGGGTATAGGTACTGTCACATTTTATGAGAAACTTTTAAAAGATGAGAGAAAGTATTGATTTTTTTTAAATTTATTTAGCACCACGTCTTACTACTCGTTCAGGTTACATGCTAAAAAGTATTGGAAAAATTCCTAATAATTGTCTATGACAGGTATTCAGGAATTGTTGGTAAGTCTTAGTTACTTGTAAATAATTGGTACGGTGTGCAGTACAGACTTTCTCACTCCTTTATATAAATAATACTTATAACTCATAAGATAGGTGAAAAGAAACAATTATACCACTATAAAGCCACATGGCTGACTCGCTCGCTGACATTAACGTTTACCCACTTTCAGATGGGCTATAAAATTGAAATTTGACAAACTTAAAGCTTCTAGCCTATAACCGTCGGGGAAATTCCAAAAAGTTAAGAATTTTATTTTTATCCACTGAAAAATATTCAAAATGGCGGAACAACTTTGAAGTCAGTGCGGACATTTCTTTGGAGGTCTCTTGTGGCTAAATGAAAAAAAAAACTGCTCTGGAATTACATTAGCTTACATCCACTTGCAAAGAAAGCTTACTGGGAGCAAAGCGAGTATATTATCACAAAAAATAAATGGTGGAAACAAAATACTATCGAATTTCACCAACATACGTGAAGTAATATACACTGTTAGAGAGATATTAAAAAAAAAGGTGCATTTTCAACGCTTTCTTTCCCAAAGCTCCTCTTAAAAATATACATTTGACTATAATTTGTATATATTTAAGAGTGCTACAACTTTTCAATATTAATTAATTAATATTTAGCTCCGCGTCTTACTACCCGTTCGGGTTATACGCTTTAAGTACTAATTACTCTAATGGATTGGGAATTGAGAAGGTTGAATTAGAGGAAGTGGACCCGCATTTGCGTGGAGGGAGAGTGGAAAACCATTTAGGAAAAACCTCCCCCAGTTCACCAGACCGAGATTCGAACCTCGATCTCCCCGTCCTCGGCAGTCGAGATCAACACGACAAGCGCGTTAGCCAACTACGCCACCGAGGCGGGTTTTTTCAATATTAACTATTTCGTATTTTTAGAATTTTGGAGATATGATCAAACTATAAATTCCCGTTGGTGTAAGCTATCCACAAAACTATTTTCATGAGAAAATGAGATCGGCCAATTTATTTGTAATGTTAAACAAGGAATATATTTGAATTTTAGTAAAAATTGTTAGAACCAATTTTCATATTTAAAACATTCTCCTAGCAATTAAAAAAACGAACTTTAATTTTAGGGCTTGATAGCTAATTCAAACAAAAAAAAACTTTCTGGGACCTTATTAAAACCTTAGATACCAAGTTTTTACCGAGTTAGTAGATTTCGTCTCTAGTCCGATATACAGACAGACAGACAGACAGACGGCATCGTGAAAACCACTTTTTAAGGTTCAGGGGTTCATGAAACTTAGGTAGACCTCCACCAAAATTCCAAACTAGATATTTTTGGCAATCCTCTCTCTGAGGGGTCGAAATAAGGTAAAAGCTAAACTAAATATATCTACTGAAAAAAATATTTTTTATTCAACCTAAAATATATTTTATGTTATAATAAATCTGCGTATAGCCCGGAAGGCTAGTAAGACGTGATGCTAATAATAATAATATAAGGACTTTAAGCATATGGACCTTAACTCCAGTTTCCCTCCATCCCACCTTTATATTATAACGTGTATGCCCCAGGCTGACATATCCTTGAGTTTATAATGCTTATGTGAGCCATTCAATACCAAACATCTTCTCGGATGGATTAAGCAACCACGACACGTTGTTCAGCAAGCTTATAACCACATCTAAATATAATATTACCTAAATGATAGAATAAAACCTGAGCACGGGAATCAAACCCGGGAATATTACATTTTAGAAAACATTCTAAAAATGTTTGAAAGTAAGGAGTGGATATAATAAAAGTTAATACTTAGATAAGTTGATCTAGAAAAATAAATAAAAAATAATTTATAAATTAATATTGGCGAAAAACGCCAATTTTCTAGCCACTGACTGCTCCAACCAATAGTCTTCCCACGCCCAGGATAATTATTCACTCGTATTTTAAAGGCAGAATCTGTGAAAGACGTGCGGAAATCATCAGATACATAGCCTCAAGCTATAAGTTTCTAAACTTACAGAACAAACATCAAATAATTACTGGAATTAATGTATATCTCATATTATTATTATTATTATTATTATTATTATTAGCACCGCGTCTTACTACCCGTTCGGGTTATACCAACACCACCTAGACTACACAAGGCCTC
>CABFOV010007606.1:0-27539 GCA_902141375.1 Timema poppense
CATTACAGACACAGTACCACATCTGTCATTACAGACACAGTACCACATTTAGATTTAGGTGTTCACTTGGAGCCATGTGATGACTGACGTGAGTGTTTTGTTGAGGTGTTCCAGTCTTCTCCTCGGGGGCGAGGCAGGGGTGTAAGGGGTGGCAGGAGCATGACCACAGCGGAGTTTGTTCCAACCAGCTCAAGGACTCTACCTGTTAAGAGCGTGTCTGAAACAAGGACTACTCCTCCTCAGATTGAGGGCGACATGGACAACTACCCGGTATGTATAGCCTTAAATAGGGACAGACAACAGTAAACTATGGTATTTCATTAATATACCTAACAAAAATAAAAAATAGTCAAATGTTTTCCATGTATATCTTAGAATGGGTCTAACTTGTAAAAATAAATACAGATTCTAACCTATCTCATGCCTTAAATTAAATCACTACAAGTAATAATAAAATTATTCTATTGTAAATTATTGCACATCACTAAACAAAACATCTTTTACAATGGAAATAGAACACGGTACACACTTTGCTTTGCTGCTATTGGACAAAGAGGTAATGGTTATCTTTTGAGGAAAATCAATTGTTACGGCCCATTCCCCATCCGGGGCCCATTTTGTGGTAGTCCCTTTTATATGTGTCCCTCCACCTTTCCTATACCTTCTTCCAAATATAATACAATTACCTCATAAAGTGAAAATAGGTTTTCCTTATAGAGATATATTTTTATGATCTGGACCAACACCACTCAGCAACTCGGGTCCTTCCTGGCAGACCTCAACAAATCTTCACCGCTAAGATTTACCTGGAGAATATCCACATCCAGCATTACCCTTGCTCTTGAGTTTCGTCATGAGAGTGCGCTGGTTGTGGGAACTTGACAACCAGTTACCCCACTTTACGTTCATGAGGACTATGAATGTGAAACTGGCACTTGCTCCAGTGACCTCTCCTGGTTCTGCCTCATACGAGGGTTGTCATGTCTAGCGTCGTNTGTCATGTCTAGCGTCGTGTAAGGAGAGGATCCCTGCTGACATCTCACAGGGCCAGATTTAGGAAAAATGAAGAAAACGGGAAAGACCATCTAGCTCGATTTTGAATATTCAGGAAGTGGTGAGGCCTCAAACCCCGTTTTCTGATTATGTCTTGAGTAGAAGACAGTAAGAACCTTAAGTGTTCCAACCCATTTTTCCTCAAACAGTGATAAATAGTGCAGTGAAATCAGATTTCTTGATAAGAGAACTGTGAGCTGATTTAGGCTATGACTATTCACGCAACAAATATCTTGTCTTCTACTGAAATATGACCTCGACTGTGAGGAGCTGGTCTCAGTAAGTCACCAACGTTTACTCTGTAGTTACGAGAAAGACGGATATGTATATCCTCACTCTAGCGACTCCGACTCTTCCAGAGGACCGAGTAGGACAGAAGCCACCACATAGAGGTGTGGAATATTGGAAAAACTTTATAATTGGGGGTTCTGATTTTATTTTAAAGAAATGTGGTATCTAAAGGCAATTTTATTAGCTGTGCAATAAATAACATTGTGGACAAAATGTGCTTTTCATGGATGACTATGCAATTTATTGCAGTTCTTCATGTCCCCACAGAGCTGAATGGCAGATAAAACTTGCTGTTAACCATCTTAGGACGTTGACTTTGCTTAATGGCTCTCACATCTCTGCAACCAAGACGACGATCGTCCATTTCCATAGAATACACAGTTTACACCTAGTCTTCAATATTCTAATGGATCATCTCAACAACTGTAAGGCTCCTGGGACCTTTATTTGATGCGTTCCACACATCAAAGACCTACCACGCTAGTATCTGACTGGCTACTGGTGCTTTTTGTACCAGTGATTCCTATTTTCTATCATATGACTTGTTAGCAGGTTGCTTACCGTCCAACCCCCTCCCCCCCAATCGTGTCCTGTATGCAGCCGGTTGGGCTGACACCGAACCTAGCCTACCTCTCTCTGGAAGATACGCCTACCAAAATGTCATCTTGATCTTGTCAAGTTCCCTGGAGTGACAACACCGCACATTTTTATATTGGGGGATCTTTAATGAGCTCCTATCCTCTCACGTTCAAGGATTACAGAACATCGACACAGATGGTTCAAAATTTGAATCTTCCATGTGATGTGCCTTTATAGTGGAGGGTTCTGATTTTAAATTTGATTACATTGTGAATCCAGTGTTTTTATGGCAGAACTATACCCATTTTTTAATCGTTGTGTCTCATGTACTTTAATTGCCGCTGTTCTGTTCTCATCTGCACGGATTCCAAGAGTGCTCTATGGCATTGTCCACTCTAGACTCCTTGTTCTCATCTGCACGGATTCCAAGAGTGCTCTATGGCAATTGTCCACTCTAGACTCCTTGTTCTCATCTTCACGGATTCCAAGAGTGCTCTATGGCATTGTCCACTCTCTACTCCTTGTTCTCATCTGCACGGATTCCAAGAGTGCTCTATGGCATTGTCCACTCTCTACTCCTTGTTCTCATCTGCATGGATTCCAAGAGTGCTCTATGGCATTGTCCACTCTAGACTCCTTGTTCTCATCTGCACGGATTCCAAGAGTGCTCTATGGCAATTGTCCACTCTAGACTCCTGGAATCCCCTTGTGCAGATGATAAACAAGCACATTTTTAAAATTTGTTTTCTAAACATCCAGCTCATCTTCTGCTGAATACCTAGTAACACTGGTCTCTAAGGAAATGAACTGGTGGACCAGGCGGCCAAGGAGACAATTTAGTTCCTTCTTACATACTTGGCAAGAGCATCGGGTTTCGACTCCTCCTCGGAGCAAGTTGTGGTTCATTAGGGACGGTGTGTTGCGATGGCCCTCTCAGATTGGGAAGCCTAGAAGAAAGGAGGTCATCGTGACAAGGCAAACCCATGGATTTTATTGAGAGGGGATCCACCTCCCGTGTGTGATCTTTGCGATGCTCCCCTTAGTGTGTGCCACATTTTGGTGGAGTGTCGCAAGTATTGCCCTATTCCCCTGACTCTTGATTTTATGGGGACCTTCCTGTTTTGTTACACAACGGTGCAGATAGTCATCGTATGCTTACTCTGTTTTATACACCAGCCGAATCTTTTAGATTACATTTGAGTCTCACTCGTATAAAGTTGCTCTATTGAGTATTATCTCATTTTGAGAGGGGTTTGAACTATTTTAGTGTATTTTAATGTGTTTGTATTTTATATTTTACACATCTGCTGTTTCCAGCAGATGTATTAGGTCTTTATTTTCCCCTATGGGGATTTTACTTTTTTACTTTATACTAGAGATGGGCCACTCGAATCTTCGAATCCTTGAATCCACCGAATCCTGACAAGTATTCGAGATTCGAGGATTCGGTGTTTTACTGGATTCGATGATCGAATCTTTCACCTCATAAACAAAGCATAATATGTTGAATTCAAAAATTACTTAGTTAGGCCTACTTTAGAAGCACAACTTAATCTGTAATATTTATTTTGTCGGACAAAAGAGATAAACATTAATAAAATTTTCTTTAAAAAATAAAAATAATCGTTAAGTGTGGAAAATCTTACGTGCCTATTACCCTACCCTACCCCTGGGAAGCTTGGACTCGACCGTTTCAGCGCATGAAACTGTCACCTCACGAACAATCTTGTAAATATTTTAATGAACACATTAAAACTCTTCAAAAACTGAAAATTAAAACGAGAATTACAAAATAAACTTGAAATAAATAAAACAAATTACGGCTTTTTTTAACAGAAATAAGAACACATTACGCATGTTACAAAGTCAGCCGCCATTACACACGATATAAAGTCGACCGCCATGACATATATTATGTTTACTCGCCCGAGTGATGATTAAAATAAAGATACTGTTAATTATTACTACCCAACTGGTTTATAACTATCTACAACCACGCAAATAACCCCAATTTATTGCATATGATCCTTAAGTTAAACATTTTGTTGGGTTTCATGAAAAATAAATACTGTCAACAGTTAGACAGCGATAAAATTGTTTATTTATCTCTATCGACCTACGTATCATATATCGATTGTTAGTTTAGAATCGATTCAGGTAATCTAATCACTTAGTAAGTGCTCTCGAGTTTTAAGAATTAAATAACGACTTGCTAATTCATTATTTGTTTTTAAATTGATTTTAACTTATAGTTAGTTATTTTTAAAATATATTATTGAAGTAATCGTGGAAATATTCAAACGTAGTCCTGCCTTATAAAATGGGAATGAACATATTGTATTTGAAAATATGTTCATGTTTTAAATCAAATGTATTCTCAGAAATCGATATATCGCACATATCGAACATATTTGTTCTCTACGCGAAAATAGATAATGGATAGATAAAAAAATAATAAAACATACTTAGCTATTATTGAGTTAACTATTTCCAATGTAAAACAACATGCTTAACAATTAAACATAGTCTTTAATAAAAATATCCGTTAGTATTTTTATTTTTGCTATCTTAATACAATAAAATATCCTTTAATGATGATTAAAGTTGATCAAAGGATAACTAGGCCCAATCTGTTTATTTCACGTTTTTTATAAACTTAACCCATTCTAACACTTTTAAAAATAACTAAAATTCACTCCAATTTTAATTGATTTAATTTCTAAACAATATGAGTCTAGATTGTTTAATTTGGCTGGATTTTAACCTGTATTTTGCGAGGGGTGGTTGGGGCTAATTAAAATTATAAGCATGATTGAAATAAATATTAATTCACAGTTTAGGCTTATATTGTGTAATGTAGGACTATTTGTAAATAGTTAAAATTTAAAACGATTTGCTAGAATTCGGATTCGAGATTCGAAAATAAAATGTAGATTCAGATTCGAGATTCGGATTCGAGAAATAGTGGATTCGACCCATCTCTACTTTATACCTTTCCTAAAGCGCTAATGACCTGCAGGTGTCGACGTGACACGCCTCTAAACTATGATGCTGATGATATTATTACAGTATATTTAAAATTGATATATTTTGAAAAGGTACAGGAAATATGGATAAAAACTTATAAAAGGAACAAATACAATATGGCTTTAACAATGAAAAGAAGAACAGTTTACACTTTACACTGCTGACATTGGACAAAATTGAATAAAATTGATTTTACTGACAAATTAGCATATAACTCGAACAGGTAGTAAGACGCGGGGCTAATAAATAAAAAAATAACACTGCCAAATCTCCCAACCCAAGTTCCATTCTATTGGAACTCTTTGTAGGGAATTTGAAACGCGCAACGCCACTTCCTAAAATAGGAAACCAAAAAACAAAAAGGAGAAAAAGGAAATTGATAAAGAATGATGGGACGTTTAGTTATGTACATGTAAAAGGAATAACATAATGGACAGTGGATGCGAAAATATATATATATATATAATTTACTATGGATTGTTTTTTAAAACTATTTAAAAACAAGTTTGGAACATAATTTATTTTAAAAATATGTGTCTTATTTTATTAAAAAAAAAATTAAAATAATATTAATATATACATTTGTTTTTTGTGAGCATAATACAGTTTTCAAATTATATATTTATTCATCCCAAGCTTGAGGTCGACTCAATACTCAGGAGTTTTATGAAGAGAGAGAGAGACTTGAATTAGAAAACTTGAGCACGCAGACCTATAGTTATTAGTATTTATTGCACTTTGCCAATAGCTAAATATAAAACACCATTTTATAAAGTAATCAAAACTAAAATCTAATAAAATTAACTATTCAATTTGTATATTTAGTGTTTTTTTAAAAAATTTCCTATTTGAATTGTAATTATTCAATTCAATAAAAATTCTATTTATGCACCACCAGCTTTATTATTATGTTTTTATGATATTATACTATTTTATTATTTATATTATGTTAAGACTCTATAAGGAAAACCTCTTTTCGCTTTATGAGGCAATTGTATTATATTTGTAAGAAGGTACAGGAAAGGTGGATAGAAACATATAAAAAGGGGGACAAACACAATATGGCCTTTACAATGATAAGAAGAACACAGTTCACACTTTACACTGCTGTCAATGGACAAAGAGGTGATGGTTGCCTCTTAAAGAAAGTTGATCGTCACCGCCCAATCTCCCGACCTAGGTTTCATTCTATCGGAACTCATCAGGGAGGAGTGTGAAACGCGCAACACAACTTCCTAAAAGAGAAAACCAAAAAAACACAAAAGAGGAGAAAAAAAAAAGGAAAATGGTAAAGAATAATAAATAATAGAACACGTAGATAGGAACATATAAAAGGTATAACAAAAAGGACAAAACAGGAAAAGGACATGGATGCGAATATATATTGATATGACTATAAGGAAAAACCTCTTTTCGCTTTATGAGGCAATTGTATTATATTATATTATGTTAAATAATCTTATAGCTTTTTCATGTCTTCCCAAATTAATTTTAAAATCGATAAATATTTTTAATCTAAAATTACTCTAACATGTTTGTTTAATAATCTCCCTCCTTTTCTCATCCTGGAATAAAAATATAATTCCTGTCTGTCCCCGATTAAAACAAGGAAAGATAAACTTGTTAAGTGAGATTGAGTGAACAAAGGTATCGAATTATAGAAACTAGAATAAAGAAAGATTTTACATTTGTTCATTGACTTCGTCACTCATTGGTTGGGCCTTTATTGAATAATTTTATTTATAGTTTAACAAGTTTTGAATACTTCTGTTACGTTTTGTATGTTCCAGAACTTACACTTACTGGTATTTGACAGTTAAGAATAGAGATATTGAAACTCTTGTATTAATATCGATTATTTTGATACTGTTAGCAATGGAGTTATTCTTGCTATAATACATATCTTATTGTCAGGTGAAGAGTCAAGTGATCATTCCCAGTCAAGACAACCTCTCGCGGGATATTGGCAGGATGTCGTTGAGTGAGCCAGCACAGACAAACAATAGAGAGTATCAGAACCAGAGAAGACCTAACAGTGAGTACAACACACAAATACTACAGAGATAATACATTTCCTCACCGCTATCATAATAATCATTATCATCATTATCATCATCATCTGTTTCCAGCCTGTGGCAGGGTCAGTCTATCCTTCCACCACTCTTCCTCCTTTAATTTCTTAAATTCTTCTCCTCTCTCTTGAACACTTTCTGTTATCTGCTCCTCTCATCACTTTCTTGGCCTCCCTTGTGTTCTTTGTCCTACATACCGGTACTTCATTGCCGACATTCTCTTTGTCATTCTCTCTCTCTCTCCATCCTCATTACTACCCATACCATCTCAGTCTTGCTTCCTCTACTATCTCGTGTCTTTCCCGTGTCCTCCACTCTCCCAGTCTCTCTTACATTCACTGTCCATGTTTCTGCTGCATGTGTGACAATGGGTACAACACTTCCTTACACTTCAAGGGGACTTCTCTTGTCCTTAGTAGGTCTCTTATGCACCTATAAAAAAAACTCTCCCTGCTGTCCTCTTCTCATTAAATCCTCTCTACTTTCACTTTTCTCCTCAATCACACTTCCAAGATATGTTATGTTCTGTACTTTTCTCATTTCTCCTCCATCCAACACTAGAGTGCGTGTTTTCACAGTGTAATGGACGTGTGCGACCAACTCAAGACTTCTGTTCAGCAAAACTTTTAGGATTTATAAAGTTTTCATTATATATAGTCTTACTAGTATTCAGTTGTTTAATCTATCTTCTCTTCTATATGATCTAACAGATATTATATTCAGACATGTCATTTCTATATTTCATTTAATTTTCTAAAGGTTCTTTTCTTAAACACTCAATATGTTTTGTTGCTAATAAATTTAATGCGGCCTTAACTTTTACCCTATATTTCATAACACTTATTATCTTTTTATTATTAATCGGATCCTTTTGTTATTGTTTATTGGGCGTTCCTTTGAATTATTATTATTATATTACTCTTTACTAAATCACTATGAATATAACATACTTTTAGGATTGCTTGCAGTTTTATTTTGCTCATCGAGCATGTTTGTTGGACTTGTCTATCCGGTGTGGACGTAGCTTTGCACCCTTTTCAATACAGCAATGATGATAAAAAAAAAATCCAAAATGAACCATCCCCTCATGTAGTGAGTCTCGGTCACCACAAATAACATTATATTTGGAAGAAGAATCAGGATTATTTTTTCAATCAGCAATACAGTAGTTTTCATCCACTTTATCTAAACGATAAACACATTTTGCCATGTGCCGTTCAGAACTAAATGGATAGTGCTAATTCAAGTTAAAAGTTGGTGAAACCTTAGTAGAGTCTACTGTATTTTACTAACTATATTCTTATAGATGGACTAGGATGAGATGTACTGATGTTGACAGTAAGGTGATAATAAATGGCTCTAATTGAGTGGTTCTTAAACCTTTAGAATTCACAGAACATTTCTAATTATAAGGAAAATTTGCAGGAGACCAGAGGCATTAGAAGCAATAAAAATATAAAAATAGAACTTCTTCTAAAGCAATACTTGAGCTGGTTGTCTTTTGCAGATCTCAGTAATATCAGGTCTAGTGTGTGATATAGCCACCCTCATTACTTTGTCTGTTTTATTGAGTCTTTTGCGTTTCTTTGTTTGAATATTGATTAATGTTGAAAACTGTAACAACATTTTCAGTGCCCTTGTGAAGAGAGCTGAGGATTCGGCTTGGACAAAAATCCAAAATTAATAATTCTCTCGATATTTTTACTATGGAGCTAAAGGAACATCTACTGTGTTTTTTTCTGCTGTGTGGTTTTTCTGAAAAGCTGGTAATTTGTCAGTGGATATCAAAATATTTTCATTTTCCCCTTGGATACTTGTATTAATGCTATTTACATGCCATGTTAACGCATCAAATATCATTTTGAAGATATTTTACAAAAGCATCTGTACTTTAAATTTGAAATAAATAAATAAATAAAATCCTCACGTTCTAAAATTCGGCATAGCAGTCTACCCCTGGATAACCATTTTATTCCATTGTGTATGAGCTTCCATAGATATGCAAAGTTTTTTTAAAAGCCGTGCTTTTGAAGTTCTTGACTTAATATCAATTATTACAACTTGGTCTAGTACAGGTTTGAATGTTGCCGGTAATATTTTTGTGATAAAAACAAGGCATAAATATAATATTTGGGTTAATTTTCTTTGCAAGGCAAACGCATCGTTTAATAGAGTCTTCCATTGATCGACCACCGTTTGTACACATTCCTACATATAGATCCCGTGAAATTTAAAAATTTTCTGGATATTATGTAATAGAGTCAAAAATATCTTGTCCGCCGCCAATGTTAGTGGACTTGTCAATTTGTAAAGCTTATTAGTAACTATATACTCATTATCATCTGACATAGGCTATCTTTAATTCTATTTTCTTTTTTATTGTATCGTCGGGATGAGGAATTTTCATAATTTCCTTTTTTGCTTCGTTGCCAAACATAATGTATACCATTTCATAATACAGTATTCTGTTAAAATAAGAGACTCTGCTATAGTGTGTGGTTTTAATATTGCAGCAATTAATTCAGCGAGTTGCGGCTTGGCGGGAATTTTAGCAGGCTTTTCCAAATATTCTACTTGTTAAACTTGCATATCCAAAAATCTTTTGAAATTATAAGTTTTTGAAGCAAGATTGGTATGCTCCATAGTAGAGTAGCATTTCAACATAGCAAGAACCATTGCACTATTAGATAGTTTTTCTCACCATACAAGACAATGGGAAATCGGACAGGATTCCTCACTGGTGCATGTAAAACTGAAATATAAATATTTGGTTGAATATTGTATATTAATTGTTCTTAGTTTACCTTGCTTTCTTCTGTATGAAACATACTTGCAGCAACATAATTACTACTACTTCCAGTGGTACTTTCCCCATCTTAATATTTGTCTAGTAGCCCTTGTGTGATATTACAATGTTACACGACACAACGCTACTCCCCGCCTCGCATGCACACACATGACCTCTAAATGATATACTATTGGTTTAGAAGGAAACGTGCGAAGTCTATCAGTTGTCAGTCGTTAGAATCACATTAGCCGACATCACTTAGAACACTGTCAGGTGGTACTCTTGTAACCAGTTCACAGAACACAGGGGTTAGAACCTCTACACTGATTAAATACAGTAGACTTTAAATGAATCAATTGATGGTTGACATAGATGACCATTACTACAGTCTGTGAACAGTAGACCTCGCTACTTTCATGTTATTGTCGTAATAAAGTCTTAACATTTCTAATAGTATTTCAAGTTGAAGTATCTCTTATAATTTCTCCATCGATTTTAAGATGATATTTTTCCTTGTTCATCAAGTTTAATGTCCTCACTTATTTTATCTGAAATTCACAGATAATTAATGTCCTTTTTGCATTAATCTCTTTTCGTTTAAAAGCCTTTTATAAAATTCTATACATACTTTATACAAGGATGAGAACACAGTTTTGAATATAACTATTTTATATTTCCTATTTTTGGGTATTTTCTTTATTAATAATATTGTTTTACTTAGTTATTTATTTTAACATATTTAAGCAATTTAAAAATTAAAAGTAAATACATTTTAGCTTTACTAAATTTGATTACTGGGTGAACTGGACAGTTAACAAAGGGGAAAGTCAACGCATCTATCACTGTCTCTTTTCAATCCATCAGAACTGATGCATTTTGGGATGCCACTGTTCAGCCAACCAGAAGACAGACAACTGAGCGCCAACTCTTGTCATTGGTTCAAAATATCACATTATATGTCAGCTAGGAGGAGAGGTTTGGATGCACTCGGAGAGACAGCGCCCAGGAGGTTCCACTCGTACATATTTAGATTCAACAATATTTATTATGCTTGAATATAGAATTTTTTATATTATGTTATACTATACATAAATTGGGTAAATTTACAAATATATGAAAAGTATAATATTTTGATCCTATATTAAACATTTAAAATAATTCCAATTTCTATTTGGCTTTGGAAATATCTCATATTTTTCCATTTGACTTGGATTCAAATTGGAAAAGAGGTCTTATCACCTCCAATTGCACATAATGCCAACAAAATGAGAATACACACACTAATACCAACATTTTTATCACTGATAGTCGAGTTAGAATAAGGTTTATACTTGCATCATTACACTTTGATAAAACTTTGCGTTCAAAACTAATCTTTTCTTTTGATAAATATATAACTAAGTAATGTATTTAAATCACATAAACACATAATAATGAAAAGTGCAACATTTCACTTTAATAGATAAGGCATTTATCAACATGGGAAAATCTTGCCTTCCATATTAATAATCTTGGGAGCGGAATATCTCATGTAATATGCTCTCCTTTCCAGAAAATAACCCCAACTTCTACCAAAACAATGAGCGAAGGCAAGCTGTTGTTCCCCCAAGATTACAGGAAAGTGCTGCCAACCGCCCAAAGCGATATTCCTCGTTGCGACAGAGGGTTGTGCAAGAGACGGGAATTCCTCAGCAGACATATCCTCAACCTCACAGCTTTTATCAGACAGGTAAAAAGAAACTTTAGCATCGATATATTTTATATTTGCAATTTTTAAGGTCTCGACTGGGTATTTAGGGTTCAAAACTAGGGCTATGCGGGTTGGCCAAAATGTCTGGGTGATTTTTACAGCGATAAAACAACTTTGAACTGAATGTTTGTCCGAACACAAGGTAGGTGTGAGCGAGCAACTGATTCACATGTCTACTGTGCACAGTGTTAGAACCAAGGACTTTACTAGTGTAACATTCACAAAATACTGCTTGTACTGCACGCTATCAGTTGTTACAACCCAAGCACAAGAAGTGTTAAGACTTATTTGGTTGGATTAGGATTAAAAAACTTATCTTTTTTTGTCATTGTAACTAAAAACTCACTAATAAATATGTGAATTTCTAGTAACAAATGGTAATACACAATAAAATTAAAACACACAATTTTGCTCAAGTTTTACAACAGTTTGCCGTGATGATTAAACAGTCTACTCTCCTGACCTGATGAAGCTGTCTGTGACAGTGAAAGCTTGTCCTTAAAAATGTGTTTATGTGTTTTTTAGTGTTATCTAAACAATTTCTACTCCAGTATCACCTAGGTAAGTGTGCTGGCTATCCCTCCTAATTTAAACCATAAACAGAAAATTATAATTTTTTTTAAACATTTCAGTGATTTAAAATTATATATATGTATGGGCATTGTTTTATCATCCTGCTGCCTTCTCGTCATTATATCTTGTCTGCTAGCAACCCTCACCTCAAGCACGCTTACAAGATACCTTACGGTGGCGTAGTTTTATCTCCTCTAGGCCCTGTATTCCACCCTCTCTACAATGTACCTATAAAGGTGAGTCGGACCTTATTGAACCTTGGGACAGTCAGCCATGCCCGCTACTCCTGTTAGCAAGTGTACTTGTACCCATTATTTACATTACATATGTTCTACAAATGAAGGACGACAATAACTCACTACTTTATCTTTGTGTTAGCTTTTATAGCTCCGCCAGTGTACACGGAGGCGACGCAGCAGCTTCCTGCCCCTACAACACCTCCATTACAGCTCATCCCTGCCCCTCTTTCTCAACCACCCCCTCCACCCTAACGCTGCGTCTTTCCCTTCCCCTCCCACCTTCATCCAGCCCGCACCTCCAACCTTCATTGCCGCGCCTGCGCCAGGCCCCCCGATCATCAACTTTGTGACCCCAGGACCGCAAGGGCAGTTCACAGCGCAACTCACCCCCCAGCCCTACCCACCATTCCAAGGATATGCTGCTGTGGTGAGTGGTCCGCCTCTAAAGATGTTACATTTACAAATATATCAGGTCATATTATTGATTTAAACAGTCGTGTTCTAGAGTTTAGGAAATACTGGATTGAATCTGTCGATGTCACACTAACATTGATGTGTAAATGACCAGGTTCGACGGCTTAGTCATTATACAATACCTTATTGGCTCAAATATGAGGCGTGTTCAAAAAGTTCCCGGACTCTTTTTTAATAATTTTTTCGGGCTTACCTACAACTTATTCAGTTTTGTCACCTTCAAAGTACACCCCTCCTTGATTGATCCACTGCTCCCAGCGCTGTTCCCACTTCTTTAAGCAGGATTGTGCATAGGTTGGCCTGCGATTTCTCTTTAATGTCTTAAATTGTGTCAAATCTTCATCCTGTCCCTCCGGTAAAAATTAACTATGAACAACACCTTCAATTTCAAAATAACCTCATCGCCATGACTTTCACGTTTGACCTGACCTTCGTGATTTTGTTGGTCTGTGAAGACAGGATGCTTGACTCATCTCATCCCCAGTGATAATGTTCGTACTCCCTTATGCAATCCAACAGTTCCTGGCAAATTGCAACTCGATTGTCTCTGGTCCCGAGTCAGCCGTGGGACGAACATTGCTACATTTCCAACGTTCCAGTCAGGATGCCGTGACATTGCCCCGTTGAAATCCTACAGTCAAGCGACAGTTTGAACGCACAGTTCTCCGAACATGAGCGTCGTCAGTTGACCTCAAGGGTCGCCCTGAACGCGGATCATCATCAAATTGACTGCGTACGACCCAGGCACCAATCTCCACAGACCTGATTCATCATTTCACGAGTATCCTTCAAGGTTTTCCCGGGTTTGATGCAAGATTTATTGTTGACACGCTGCTTGTGAAACTCGATCATCTCGAGAACCCCAAGACATCGCATTGGCACGTTATTTAAATAGTCCAGGAACTTTGTGAGCAGCCCTCATATAGAATGGCCCGACATGTCTGTAACACACTCAACTAACATTTCATCAACATTGAAGTGTAGAGATATTACAAGCTCTCTCGCTCGGTGAGCTACTTTTGACAAGGAATGTTTTGAAAACAAAGGACAATCTATCTTTCAAAAATTATAAACTTTTTTGCCCTTTTTTTTCTCTATATTTTTATGTATAATGTCACTCTGATGGCAGATAAGATAGTATCCAATGACATTGGGGGTCTGCGAGCTTGGGTTATTTCATTCGAATCAAACTCGAGAGGAGAATATCAAAAAACTAAAATGTTACAAGTATACTTTTGTTTATTTTAAATGTAGCCCTAAATATCACATATAAAAAATATATTAAAACACATGTTCTTAAAATATGAATTACACTCATTTTTATAAATAAACACTTTTGAAAAAAAAAAGGTAAGAAACGGAAATAGTTGTTTTAAAATTAGAAATAAAACTTAAAAAATACGATTCAAAAACAAGAATAATATTCAAATAAAAATTATAATAAGAAAAAAATAATTAAAATGGTTTCAACACATGTCTTTAAGGATATTAAAATTACACTAGCAATTATAAAAAAGCAATAACATCAATAATTGCATGAAGGTTTGTAAATGTATAGTAAGACAGTGTAGAAACACTGTCCAGTGATGTAAAGTAAGTGATAATGAAGGAAGCCAACCTGAAAGGATAGTTAGGCTAGGACTAGATAGGAACAAACACTTCTCTCTTCATTTCTTCTTAACCTTATAACACTCACCACTACTTCAAAACTTCCATTCTAGCACATTGTTGTGAAGTTTCAGAAGTATTACTTTTTCATTAATGTCTCTTCATATGAAAAATAAACATTTCCGAAAATTTAAAACAATGTGCAACTGTGGAAGTTTAATAAAGTGGGAAGTGTAAAAGTGTAATAAAAAGTATAGAACTGTTTATATTTATATCTAGGCCTAACCTAATTATCCTTTAAGCTTGGCTTCCTTCACTATCAATTTACTTTACATTATTGTACAGTGTTTCTAAACATTCTTCTTAAAAAAAAGTTAATAAAATCGACGTTTTAATGAAGTAACTTAACTTGCAGTATAAGAAATTGTAAGAATTATAAAAAGTTAGAAATTTGAAGTGTTTGATATTTTATTATTTTTTGGTGTAAACTTGCATGATCATTCTGTTCCAATTCCATTCCTCCATGCGTAGTTTCACATGTGCGATGTACGGGCTCTCCCTACATATTATCTTACTGAGAAATTTATTTCAATTCAATGTTTAGTGCCTATAAAAGTTGATGTTCATAGTTTAATTAAAGATATTATGGTTACAATAATATTTATAGCAAACAATATGAAAGAGTAAATGCTTTTTTTTTTTAAATATAAATGTGGTAAGTTTGGTAAAATATGTATTGCAATAAGTAAGCTCAACATTTATTTTAGGCAGGTTAACCAACATAATTCTATAACTAAATAGTAACTAAATTAGTGCTAGTTTTGTGGTTAAATATATTAATCAACACAAGTTTTAAATATGCTTAGTTCGAAAACATTCAATATAATAATATATTCTTGATATGACATTTTTAATATAATTGAAATTATTATTTTAGAAAGGGAACAGGTAAAGATATTAAAAAGAATCATTCATTTATTTAAGAACTTTTTATTTTCATTGCATTCATGGCAATACAAGTAGACAACTTCAATCAATGATAATTCAAAATAGACGACAATATTGAATAAATTCATCAGTCGAAAGTAGTTTTAAAGCTCTATTACCGTATTAATGTGAAAATTGGTATTAATTTTAACACTTTAATAAGTAACCAAATGCTCTACACGTGGAAATTCTGATACTATCTCAATTAAATAGACAATGCTTACTATTGTGTTTTAAAAATTGATTATTAAGTACATCAAGTGGAAGCTCGAAAATGACGAGCCTACAAAACGTTCAATCTCTGATCTTAAATGACAAGCTCGGCTCAAAGCTCGCAATCCGAGTACTCGCAGGACTCTAAATGACACATGTTTTTATGAGAATCAGTCAAAGGCAAATAAGTGGATATTTTGCACTTGAAATTTTTTTTTACAAATTACAGCTAATGTAAACACGTTCCATAATTTGTATTATATATCTATTGCTGTTAAGGATCATCATCATCATCTGTTTCCAACCTGTCAGTCCAGTCAGTCAGTCTAGTAAAATGAATACATATTCCTCTATTCATCCACCACTCTTCCTCCTTTAATTCCTTACATTCTTATCTTCTTACTTGAACATTTTCTGTTATCTTCTCCTACCCTCTCTTTCTTGGCCTCCCTTGTGGTCTTTTTCATGCATACTTCATTTCCAACTGCATCCTCTCTTTTTACATCCTCATTACATGTCCATACCATCTCAGTCTTGCTTCCTCTACATCTCGTGTCTTTCCCATGTCTTCCACTCTCCTGGTCTCTCTTACATTCACTGTCCTTGTTTCTGCTGCATGTGACACTGGGTACAACACTTCCTTACACACCCATAGAACAACTCTCCCTGCTGTCCTCTTCTCATTATATCCTCTCTACTTTCACCTTTCTTCTCAACCACTCTTCCAAGATATCTTACGTTCTGTACTTTTTCAGCTCTACTTCATGCTAAATTTCATTCCACACTCTTTTACTTGCTCATACCATCATGTCATGACTTTCATTCTTTCCTCCCCGAGTTTTCCTGTCACTTTGTTGATGACCATCTCCATCACCGTTACAAATATTAATGGTGACACCACTCTCCGTCTTAACACAACTCCATTTATCCTCATTACAATTCCTCTTTCCTCCATAGCTTTCCAAACTTTAGTTCTATCCACACTATCATATGTCTTCATTTCATCAGTTGTCTCATGGCAAACATTAAGTTTATTGTAGACCTCTGTCCCTTAAATCCATATTGTTCTTCTCTCCTCTTTTCCAGTATCTTCTCATATATATTTGTACAATTGCTCATCAGTGTTATCCATCTTTAATTTGTAACCCTCTTCCTGTCTCTTTTCTTGATAATAGGTATTATAACTTCCTTCTTCCAGTCTCCAAACCACTCTCAGTACCCTGTATAACCTTTGTATATCTACTTCATCTGCTGTCTTATCATTTCCACAGTCAGTTCATCCCCACACGGTGCTTTCCCTTGTTTCATCCACCTCTTTCCTCTTGTTCTGCTATTTCATCCTGCTCTTCTGTTTTCAAGCTCATCTCTTTCCTCTTTCAGGTTGAACATGTTCTCAAAATATCTCATTCTTAGTTCCTTTTCTTCCAATTCTTTATTCAACCACCCTTCTAACTCCTTGTTTTTTCTCCCTCCTCCTGTTTACTCGGCTATACAACACCTTCACGTCCTGTTCCAGCGTTTCTGTTAAGGGCCAAAGGGAGCGCCAACCAACTCTGATGATAACTTTACTTGGAGAATATCTTGTAAACTCATCTATTGCTTTAGCTGAAACTATAGGGATTGCTTTTCTGATTCTTTTCCATCCGAGAGTCTCGGCTCCGTGAATACTTTTTACAGTAACTGGAATCAATATTTAGCCAAAAGTCCACTTCACCAAGCATCTCCACAGATAAAAATAACCTTTTAAATAATTTGTAGAGTAGAAATGTGGTGGGTTGGTGGTGGAAAAACCTGAGACGTAAATACAAGCAAATAATAACTGATTTACTACTTTCATTCCTCTCACAAAAAACAAGGAGAATCGAATTATTACTAAAATTATAATTAGCTTAGATAGGCCTATTTTAAAACTTTTTTTTCAACATTGAAACAACTGGCTAAAATTTTAATTTTAATACTTTGGGCTTTAATGTAAATGTCATCCTTTCCTACTACCATTGTATTATATATTGGATCACTAACCTGCTACCCTCTTTGGTGACTGCATAGTTCAAGACGTTACTCTTGCAATATAATAGCAGCCGACGATCAGGAGATTGGGGTTTGATCCCGGTCAGGTGTACTAAGGGTTGTTTTCCACACAAATGCAGGTGCACTTCTTCTAAATTAATTTGTCCTCACCCCTAACACAGTAGAGTAATTAGTATTTAGGTGCATAACCCGAACAGGTAGTAAGATTCAGTGCTAAAAAAACTTGTTGTTTCAAATTTTAATGTATTTATGCACTAAAGGTTAGGTTAGGTTATTGTTGATTACCTGAATAGTAAAGTAAGTCTATTTAAACTATCCCAAACTAACCTTTCAAGCATCAACAACACATGACTTGATACAATTGTTGATTCTAAATCATTTTTAATAATTTATTATTTTGGTATCATTAGGTTCTCCTTATGACTGGGATGACAGTTCTTAAATAATTTAATATTTCCTAATTTAAATTAAGAAAAATGGACCAGTAGGTAGGAATCCGATACCTTATCTCAGTCGGAATCGTGTCTTTCTATTGAGCCAAAGGTCCGGCCGGCATGCCCAGGTCTTCCATTGATCACTAGGGCTCATATTTGTGTGCACAAATTATATACCTTGTAAGGTACACATCAATTGGCCAGTGTTTGAAAGTGCATATAAATGCATATTCTGAGGTAAAATGATTTTGCATGCATATTTTAAATTTTTAAGGAAAAAATGCATATTTTACTTGTAACTCATCCTTGTTAGCTTTCTGTCATCGGTGTTACTAAATAATTAATTAATTAATAACATTTCTGTAGTCATTCGGGCAAAAAGAATTTAAAAAAACTTGGGTGTGTGTGAGTGCATGTATGTGTGTTTTTAAAAAAAGTTAATCACATTTCTAAATTACCTGAAATGATAACACAGTTGGAGGCTCAAAGTAATTCCTGGCAGTTCTCACCTTCTCTCACGGATTGCCTTCGGAAACTCACTGTGTTGCTAAAATTGCTTTCATTAAGCTTGGTCAGGTATTATTGAAAAATCGTGGTTACAAAACAGTCCCTTAAATTATCAAAAATTCTTCTGGGGGAAAAACTGAAATACAAGAGGAATTCACTAAAGAATATTTGTGCTGTTTTTCACATGCGATGTCGAAAGGACATTTTCATTGTATAGAACATCCTTCAATCACAGACAAAGGAGCTTCACAGAAGAAAATCTCAGTATTACTTCCCTTATATACTGTAACAACCATGAAGAAGACAAAAAAATTTTACATTTTACTATTTGATTGTGCATACAAATCCGGGCTCTAGCGATACATTAACGGTAGGGGACTGGAAGTTGTGCATGTCCTAGTCTTGTTATATTATAAGGCATATAAAGCTACGACAGGCCTAGCAAGTCGGTGATTTTGTTAAAAAAAACTGCCCACAGGCAGGAAACAGTTATGGATGTAAAGTAAATTTCCTATTAATATTTAATTTGAAATTTGAAGGCTCGAGTTTAGTATACAAAGAGATGGTGTTAGAAAATTGTCTTATTACAACAAACACACTATCCTACAGTATTGTATACAGTGCTACAGTGCTATTTGGTAGTGTTTGAGTTTAGTTCTTCCGTAGTATGTGTGTTGTACTTGACAAGAACACCGGGCTATGTTGATACATTTTCCACCCTTTCTGAACTAGAAATGGTTAGAAACTATAAGCCTACACACTGCATATGAGTTGTCAATAAAAGTCTATATTATTACCAAACTCGTAATTAATTCCTATCAATTCATGTAAAATATTGAAAATGATCCACTAAAGAAAATATTGCCAGATTCAGAGCTAAAGTATTATTTTAAAATTGTATGTTATTTTGTCAAAATGACATTATTTTGAAGCGATTCTAAATGCATATCATGTGAATCACGCAGGCCGGCCGTATGGCAATGAACATAATTGGCTATTGCACTAAGTTAGTTAGCAATAGTGATTCTATATTTTGTCTGATTTGCATTAGAACTATTTAAAATGTAAAACAGTTGTTTAAAAAGCTTAAATAAGTAATAAACTTACCCAAATTTTATTTTTAAAGCTACAGAATGCGATAGTGTTTTATTAAAATTTCCCATTTGAGCCGAAATATATGAAAATTTGAATCTAAGTCACAACATCAATAAACGTGGCTGGCCCATTTTATCAGTTTTTCCTTTGCATCAGTAAATTGATACCTAAACATATTGGAACACACATCAATAAGGGTTCCTATGGTCTGGAAAGTCAGGGAAAGTCAGAGAAATGACAATTCATGTCACACTTCTGTTTCATCGGAAATTGTAAAGCCGCAGAAGAAAGGTGTTGCCAGAAGTGAAAGTAGTACGGTGCCTCAACAAAACCCTAACACTTTGTTATAAAAGATGATATAACTAAGGCAGAAGTCGTTTGGGCTTTGCAACTTGTTGACAAAGGATGTATTTCAATTTGTGCAATAATTTAAGTTCAATTTTTCATTTGGTGACCTGGCGGTCTAGGGGTAAGGTGTCAGACTTCTATGCTGGCGGCCGGGGTTCAATCCTCGGTCCCGGCACAGATTTATCTGATTACCAAACCCTTCCTTCACCTCTGACAATACATCTTGTGAATGTGGGGAATGCTAGGCCTCCACCGTGGTTCGGATTCCACGTTAAACTGTAGGTCCTCCATTTCATCTCACAATCACCCTACCATTACATCTTGAATGGTATTTCTTCTCTTCCACTCTGTTGATACAAGTGTCAATGGATGGCCCAAATACCATCTGCTTTCTTAATCGCCCATGAGAGGTGAGGCCGAAATAAATGTAATTAGATTAACATTTCCATATGTATAATACCGTAAAAATATAGTGGAAATGTTGTGAGAAGTTGGTCAGGGAACTTCAGGGGGAATTATTTTACAAATACTGTAGGAACCCTGTATTAGCAATAATCGATAGCACCCATTGTTCTAAAACCCATGAAGATCATTTTTATCGTCAATTAGTAAGAAACATAATTTTAAGAATAATTATTAATTAATTAAGGTATTTTAAGTTTTATTCATTCATAATTGTGAATTTTGTTTGATATACATGGATATCAAAATAATAAACAACATCTACAAACATTAATGATTAAAATTTAAAATCTATTTATAAAAAAAAAAGTTTTTTTAATCGAGGTGTTTTTTAAGTTGAAACCAATAAATATTTGATTTGTTTTTTAGTTTTTCGGAGCTTTGCTCACCCCTAATGAAAATATATATTTTAAAGTGTACTTTCAACTTTTATTAATGTAGCAAATACTCCAAACAATTATTTTTTTATAACATGTTGGTGTGAATTAGATTAGGTTCAAATCCACTATTTTACAAATCCAAATCTCAAATATCTTACTAACCTTCAAATCCCGAATTCGAATTTTGGAAAAATTATGAACACACGAGGAAATATAAATAAAATAGAACAATAGAAAATACAAATATTAGCTAAATGTTAACATTCTTATAATATATTCATACATTCAGTTAGTGTTAAATTACTCGCCTAAGTTCATCCTATAATTATTATAATTGGTTCTGAACCACAAAATAGTATTAGAGCTATAAAACAAACGTCAAATCCTGAAATCTTGAATATCCTTGAACATTGGCAAGTCCATCCCTAGTGTGAATGTTGCGTTACTGCCCCTCAGGCCCCGGCACAACCGCCCGAGCTGTACCAGCCGCAAGGTGGTATCACCTACTACAGTCCTGAGGAACAGATCATTCCACGACCAATAGCCCAGAAGCGGCAGCGAGCAGCGATACCCATTGTACCTCCCCCAGAGAGGTCCCCACGAGGGCGAGGCAGAACTCAAGAAGAGCAGATTGACATGGGCATGCGACACGATGGCAGTGGCGATGCCCAACTGTCTCTGGTTTCAGAACAGTTTGAGGATGCTACCACAACTCAGGACATTGAAGTGAGACACGATCAGTTCAATATGGCGGGCGATTGCGGTGTCCCTTTGCCGGCCGTATCGACCAATATAGAGCAGGATACTCTGGCTTAATGTACACTACTACTTCTGACGGGGTTTGTTAGACTATTTACATGTAATGTTATCAATAAGGGTAGGCCTATCAAATATGTTATTTATCTTATTTTCATATATATTTATATCCAAAGTTGGATATATCACCTCATAATTGAATAAATATTTGTAATTTATTTATTTTATGAAGTCATAGAAATATAATATAAAGTGTTTTCATGTTTAAATTTTAAATACTATTGATTTTTAATCGTATTTAAAATTGATGGTATACTTTTTGTATGCGGATAAGTGTTGGACATATAATTTTTTATTCAAGTTCGTCCAAGTCCAATTTCAGTTTTTATAAGTGAAATATTTCTTATCAACTATGTATCGATGTGATTTATACTTTTTGTTTTTGAACTTTCTATTTTAATACTAATAAAGAGCGCATGTTGGTGGTACAGTGAGTTCTAAAGCACTCAAAAGCTTTAACTTTGCTACTATTTAATTAACTTAACAGGGTTAAGTTTTTGTAAGGTTTGTTACTAGAGTTAATTATTTGGATAGTAGGTAATAGGTCGTTCCTACTTCTGGAGTAAATACCAATATGTATACAAATATTAAGTGCTGTTGATGCTTTTTTTTTTCTTCTTCTAAATGTGATTTCAGGTGTTTTCACAACTCACATTTTCCCATCATATTTAATTCATCTTGCTTGGACACTTTATTTTATAAGTATTTGTAAATAGTAGACATAATATTAATAATCATGATTTGTTTATTTTCATCAGGGATATTAAATTATATTAATAATAAATTGACTCTTGAAGAGACAGTTTAGAGACACAGTGTTTTTACCTCGAAAGGGAAAAGACGAAAATCAATTTTCCTTAAAAAGAGTTTGATTTTATTCACTTTTTATGAGTGTTTTATGTCATTTTGTTCCTTAAACACATCTACTGCTTTCTCTTTTTATAAAATGATGTTGCACAGTTCACACATCTCTCTGATAGAGCAGTACAATTTGTTCCTCTTTTCATTGTCAAAGAAAGGCATATTGTTGTCCCTTCCCTCTGTTTTCCTTCATACATAGTGTTTTAATGTTCCACTCTCTGGGTTTTGCTAACATTTTGTCTTGCAATAAAAATAAACTTTTTTAAAATAGATATCTCAAGATTATCACATAATTTGTTTTACTTAATTTTAAACAGAGCAAAAAACCTAAAGGCAAATATTTAAAAACTGTTGCCCTTATTTTTCTTGTAAATATCTATATAGGTTTGTATCCATTGTCCATTTTCTGTTGTTGGCATTTATGTTATTACGTTTACATGTTCCTTTCTAAGTGTCCTATCATTCATCCATTCTGTGTTTTTTGGTTTCCTACTTTAGATAGTTGCTCTGTGCATTTCACACTCCCTCCTGATGAGTTTCGATAGAATGAAACCTAGGTTGGGGATTGGGCGATTACGATTGATTTTCTTCAAAAGGCAGCCATAACCTCTTTGTCCAGTGGCAGCAATGTAAATTGTGAACTGGTAACATTCTTATTGTGTTCATCCCTCCTATATGTTTCTATCTACCTTTCCCATTCTTCCAGATATAATACTATTACCTCATGGAGCGAAAATAGGGTTTTTATAGGGCTGGGCAATGCCCATTGATGATCGACATTAGCTCACCGATTATATAACTGATATCTTGTTAATGAGCCTGCACATGTGAGATACTGGCCACGCGTCATTGTTACGCTCTGGTCCTTGGTTCTGTTGCTGTGAGAGGGGCGCTTGTGTGTGCTATGATAGGAGGATCACAGTCATACCATAGCAAACAGACGTCTGCAAAAACTGGGGAATATTCAAGGGAAATCAAAAGAACATAATGCATTTAGAACTTATCTTCATTTCAATTCTTATGTTTATTCATTAGTTAATACTTTAAAAAAAAATATGTTTATTTAAATTCTGAAAATTTTGTGAACAAAATATTATATACTTCAAAATAAAATTCCTACATACAACTATTATAGACTTAACTATGGGAAAAATTGAGTTGGTTTGGCTAAAACTATTTTTAAAATGTGATATCACCAATGATAAAGTTAACTATATCCAAACTGACTACTGAAAAACTAATAACTTGGTATATCATTGACCTGGCGGTCTAGAGGTAAGGTGTTGGACTTCTGTGCTGGGGGTCTGAGGTTCAATCCTCGGTCGGGGCACAGATTTATCTGATTACCAAACCCTTCCTTCACCTCTGACAAGACATCTTGTGAATGTGGGGAATGCCAGGCCTCCACTCACAATCACCCTTCCATTACACATTAGCGTAAGTGCGTATAACCCGAACGGGTAGTAAGACGTGGTGCTAATAATAATAACTTGGTATATGAATTACAGTCAGGGTGGCCAGCGAACCTGGAAATTTTGAAACCTTGGAATTTGAACCGGGAATTTTTACTGTTGTGGCAAAAAGTATTTTTAATTGAGTCAGAGAGGTCTGGATACCTCTCAGTCATAGTTAACTAAAGCTCACACTAAAAGTGCTGTTCCAATCTTAAAATATCACTACAGTACTTACTCTTTTTTTCATCTGTGGTAACATATTCTTTATATAAAGAGGACAGTGTGTCAGCGAATTGAGATTGGAACTCAAATAGAAAGAGAATTGTTGAAGAGGCGTAAACAACTAAAAATTAAAGCATTAGAGGCCAAAAGAGCTGATTGTTTAGCTGAAGTCATTTTAATTCATATTATAATTTTTATTTTGTTACTAAAAATACTGATAGTAAAATTTTATGTTTCAATTTGAAAACCCCCCCTAAATAAATATATGCATTAACACACTTGACATTATCCCTGTCGAATCTACGGGCAGCCATCCCTACGAAATTCGCCAAGCCCGTCAATTCTATGGAGTCTTGAATTTAAATCAGCATAAAATCTTTGCCCCTGTTTTTTTATGTGTTTGGTTCCTTGGAATGTTATTTCCGAGTTCTGGTGGCATTTCACCCTCCAGTAGCTCAAGTTGAGTGATTCTCAGCGCCAAGAAGAGCATGTGCTTCTGTTTCTTGTGTTTGTGCTGTATAAACATTTGCGAGGAGACAAGGTTTATTTGATAATGAAATATCATAAATATGGAATTTAGCTCATGATGCGATGATGCAATACATGAATTGGCAGAATTAGTGATAAAATATAGAATCCAATGTCGTTTACGTAAGTGAACGCTATATTATAGCAGGTCCATCTCGTAAATGTTGACATGAAAATATTATTTTATATTTTAGGGCCTAAATGCCTCTTTAATTATGGGTAGTATGTGTTTGAATGATAAACACTTTACATATAAGCTTCAATAAAATATAATTTTATGGTAAATTTATATACAAATCAGGTAGCATTTACAATTTTGATTATTCATTATGAGCCTATATGCATATTTTATTGTATACCACACCTAGATCCATTTTACCAGCTGATTGTATGAGTTTTTTATTTGTATGACTTTTTTATTTCCGCTTTTTACACTAGGTACTTTTAATAAGAACCCTAATAAGCTCACTTTACAAGATATCACACCAGATTAAAATTATTCATAATAAAGAAGAATTTATCTCCAAACTGGTCTTTGAACTTTTAAAATCAAATGTGTGGCTGTGGAGAAATTAATTTTTTTAAATCCCTAAAATTGCCTGGTTTCTGCAGGTAGGTACATAATGTTGGCCCGATACTGAGTGTGTTAAAAAAACGTTTTTGACTAGATACATATGTGGACCTCATTGAAAACATGTCAACAGTGACTTGGTTGAATATATAGCAATAAAATAATTATGACTATTTACCAATGCAAAAATTAAGATATCCACGAGTTTAACAACTTTTGTGTTTAGTATTTCATGTCCTTTATTTAATGAAATGACCCATAAGATCTAATTATCGAATAAAAAATGATTATGTGGGATTATTTCTTACCCTAGTTTATATTATATCTGGAAGAAGGTACAGGAAAGGGGGATAGAAACATATAAAAGGGGGACAAACACAATATGACCTTTACAATGAAAAGAAGAACACAGTTAACACTTTACACTGCTGCCAATGGACAAAGAGGTAATGGATGTCTCTTAAAGAAAATTGATCGTCACGTTAAGAGACATCCATTACCTCTTTGTCCATTGGCAGCAGTGTAAAGTGTGAACTGTGTTCTTCTTTTCATTGTAAAGGCCATATTGTGTTTGTCCCCCTTTTATATGTTTCTATCCACCTTTCCTGTACCTTCTTCCAAATATAATACAATTACCTCATAAAGCGAAAAGAGGTTTTCCTTATAGAGTTATATCATTATATATTCGCATCCATGTCCTTTTCCTGTGTTTGTCCTTTTTGTTATACCTTTTATTTGTTCCTATCTATGTGTTCTATTATTCTTTACCATTTTCCTTTTTCTCCTCTTTTGTGTTTTTTGGTTTTCTCTTTTAGGAAGTTGCGTTGCGCGTTTCACACTCCTCCCTGATGAGTTCCGATAGAATGAAACCTAGGTCGGGGGATTGGGCGGTGACGATCAATTTTCTTTAAGAGACATCCATTACCTCTTTGTCCATTGGCAGCAGTGTAAAATGTGAACTGTGTTCTTCTTTTCATTGTAAAGGCCATATTGTGTTTGTCCCCCTTTTATATGTTTCTATCCACCTTTCTTGTACCTTCTTACAAATATAATACAATTGCCCTAGTTTATAAAATTTTGTGTTCAAGTTTACTGTGTTAATAAACAAGTCCTATACCTAGCAGTGAGTACAATTTCAACATTACTATTCACCAATTAACAGGGGGATGTGTGGGAATTAGCAAATACAAAACCCTGGAAAAACACTGTTCTAAAAGGTCAGATGACTGGCCACCCTGACAGTGCAAATCGTATGATGCAGGATAATAGATGGGCCTTACTACAGGTTCTCCTAGACAGTGACTGAACAATCAAGTCACAAGTCTGTACCCACATCCAGGACTTTCAAACCTGCTACACCACCAGCCCTTTATCATGAGATATATTTATTATTACTATTACCAGTTTTTCCAATCAAGTACTAATGTTTATATTATTTATACTAGATAACCACATCCGAAGCTTTGGGAAATTTATTTTTATACTTACAACAGTTGGCACAATGTTTTTCTAACACTTTCTTTTTGAATTCAAAATATAGTAATTTAGTGTTTGTTTCTTCTCTTTTTGTTTGATAAAGTCAACATTGTTGAAATATTACTCAATGTGTGTTTTGACTATTTCTACAATAGAGTAAATAAAGATGTCACCTTTGTGCATTGGATTCTTCCCACATTTTTTATCAATTTCCATTAATATAAATAAATTAACTCCTAGGTTTTCATTTAAACTTGTATAAGCAAACCAAATCATCAGCATCAGCATGACATGACATTTAATAGTATTAGGATGTTAATACGAAACCAGGAAAAGAATCACAGATAAATAATGTTATTAGTGAATGTTGTCAACATTTATAGGTTGAGTTTCACATCAAGTCCGGGGTGTATTCAAATTACCTATTTAATTTGAGAGCAAATGATTTAACACTTATAGAAATATTAATTCACCAGTTGTCAGTACTTTTATTTGTTTGTCAAAATTTATGTTTCAACGTGCTGACAAGTTTTCAATTTAGTCTCTGTGTGTGTTGATGAAGTTTTATCCACGTGTCTTGAATGTACACGTCTATATTATTGGTTAATATTTACCAAATGATGACTTGATGGTATGGGGGAGAAGGAAGAGGAAGTACAGGAACAACTACAAGAATGGAATGAGGAAGTGATGGTATGGG
>CABFOV010007607.1:14505-27532 GCA_902141375.1 Timema poppense
TTTTTTTTTTTTTGCACAGAGTCGTACTACCTGTTCAGGATATTTGCCTATATACTAATTACGTTAATGGATAAGGAATTGGGTAGGTTGAATTAGAGGAAGTAAGCCCACATTTGAGTGGAGGAAGAGTGGAAAACCATTTAGGAAAAACCACCCCCAGTTGACCCGACCGAGATTCGGACCTAGATCTCCCCATCCTCAGCAGTCCAGCTCAACAAAATATTAGCGCGTTAGCTTCCAAGGTGAATAGTTAGCATCTTACATTTCATTTAAGATACACGCTTATATTATGACATATATAGAGAAGAGTGAATTTCAAAGAAATTCTCAAGCATTGTATATTATATTTTTTTGTCGGTTTGTTCTGTTAATGATGTATCATCATTTTATTTGACACCTTATCTCACTACCCGCTCGGGTTATACGCATATATACTAACTATACTAATTAGTTAAGGATCAAGAAGGTTGAATTTATAGTAAGTTTACCTGGATTTTCGTAGAAGGGGAGGTGGATAACATTTAGGAAAAAACACTTTCTATACACCCCACCGGGATGCAAACTCAAATATCCTCTTTATTGATAGTCCAATATATTATGAAAGTAACGTCTTAGCCCATTTAACCACCGAATAAGGTAAAAGTGGAACCATAGTGGTACTATTTTAGGTAAACCTGTTACGTTTCAAGATTTAAACGAATGGCACTTTGTAATACTAAGTGCTCCTGTGCTAGTTTCAGTAGGCCTAAGTTAGTAGGTGAACTCTAATTTGTAAGTATGTAAGTTATGTTATAATTTTATAATAAGAAAAAAAACCATGTTAAATAGGAGATACTCAAATTTGAGACATTTATACAATATATAGCTAAATATTTTAATGTGATTAATTTAAAATTATTCCGTAATCTATTTCCTGTGTATGTATAGACGTAATCTTTTTTTATTTAATGCCACTTTTACTATTCTTGACGACTTCCAGTATGATGGCTACCCGCTGCTGGAAACACGTTGAATGGGGCACGTCCAATTTCCTTTTTTGGGTTCCTTTTCTCCCATTTTATTTCACTTCCTAGTCCTTACCTTTTACCGGAGACGGACACGAATGTTTGAAGGAAAGATCTAAAGAACGTGCTTCAATAAACTACGATCAGATGCTCCTCTGATGTGTCCATTGGGCTTAAGTTCGGAAACGAGAGTGGATTTGAAAGGCTTCTGAAATGGCCAAAAGGTTGTTTAAGATTATTAGATAGTAATACTTTAACTCCAAATAGTTCAAAGTTAGATACGTTAGTCAAGTATATGTAAAGATAAAAAGTAGGTACACAATATTACATATGATGTCATAAAGTTAAGAAAAATACAAGCTATCCAAAATATAAGTTTTATTTTAGAACTAAAATAAGTAGTTCTACATACTAGCTAAATTGGTAACGTATCTTGCTGCTAAGCTAATGGTGCAGGGTTTGATTCCCGATATGGCCGAGAAATGTATCATTGGTGAAATGTGGGTTTACCCCTTCACAATGATTAAGTTACGGCTGGGGGACTGGATGTTGTGTTTGTTCTAGATTTAAGTTAGTTTATGAGTAGAGTGCTGATATAATCTGTATGTTAAGAAAGTGCACTTTAAACATCTCAACTATTTTTTTAAATAATAGAAGTAATAAAATAGCATGTTGATCGTTGTGAAAACAAAGAATACAAAATAGAACATTGTATTTCTGAAATAAACCTATCAAACAATCTTTTATTATTGAAAATATTTTTTGTGACGGTTTTTGAAGATACAGTGTTTTTCCATGAATATTTATTTATTTAAGAAAGCTATTTAACGTGAACATTCTGATTTAATTGATTAGATAAACACATAATCTACAAATGGAATATATTCTATAATATACACAACACACAATCCTCCACACATTAATTCATCATTGTGAATTCCATGCTGGGGGTCCGAGGTTCAATCCTCGATCCCGGCCAGGTTTATCCGATTACCAAACCCTTCCTTCACCTCTGACAAGACGTGTATTAATCACAACTTGTGAATGTATTGAATTACAGGTATCCACCATGGTTCGGATCCCACGTTAAACTGTAGGTCCTCCATTTAATCTCACAATCACCCTGCCATTACATATTAGCGTAAGTGCGTATAACACGAACGGGTAGTAAGACGTGATGATAATAATAATAATAATTATTATTGTGAAAGTAGATGCCCCTATTTCACCAATGATAATTTTTTTTTCCGCAATACAGAGAATCGAAACCAATCCTTAGTTCAATGGAAGGGATAGACTCACGAAACTATTATTCATACTTTTTTAAATGTATGAATAATAGTTTAGTGAGTCTATCCCTTCGCTTGTTAGTGTCACCCGCCCACACAACATGGAGGAAAGATAAGTACACTTCGTTTACCGTGAACGTTAGTAATATTTCCTACCCGTTTCTAGTATGGCATAGCTTATAAGACAGGGCCATAGTGTGATCTGTCAATAAAAGATGACCCTTTAAAGGTAAAAATTTTTTTTACTAATTTTTGAAAAACATTTTAATAGTTAATAAGGAACGAATTAGAATATTAGTAGTAGAATTCAATCTTTGGTAAAAATTTAACAACGTCAACTTAGCATGAAAAAACATGGATACATATGATGAAAAGTAACAATAATATAGAAACTATAAATTGAATTGGTAAAAAAGTTTGGTAATAATAATTACAAGTTCAAATGTCTTAAATTATTTATTATATATATCATCATAAGTTTTAATAAACATTTAAAAAGTTTTAAATATATTAAAGATTATTAAAATGTGAACTTTATAGTCAAATATATTTCCGAACATTGATATGACAAAATTATTAAAATATGAATGTATTAATATTCTTGTGTTAAATGGGAAAAAACAAAATTGTTTATAATAACACAAGACAATTAATACATACATATTTTAATAATCTTGTCGTATCAATTTTTGGAAGTAAATTTGACTATAAAGTTCACAATTTTAATAGTTTTTAATATGCTTAAAACTTTTTAGATGTTTATTAAAACTTAAATTATTTATTACATATAACATAAGAAATTCCTACTTGTATTATTATTAACAAACTTTTTCTTTAATTCAATTTATAATGTTTATATTATTGTTATTTTTCCCCATATGTATCCATGTTTTTTCATGCTAAGTTGACGTTAATTATTTTTTTTTTACCAAAGATTGAATTCTACTACTAAAATGTACTAAATAAGTCCTATATGTGTGGTAGTTTCCCGTTGTTTTCCACCCTGAATTTCTATGAGTGAGCGTATTTTGGATGAACTATATTTTATACACTTCTATAGAAGGTAGAAAATTTGATTTTTGTTTGGTTTCTATTTGATTTATTTTAAAATATAATTATCCTAAGCAATTTGTTCTTAAAAATGAGTCCAGAAAAAAGATTAATATAGTTTAGCCAATAAAATCCCATCCCATGGCCAGGTTGAAGGAACTCTCGGGCATAAGTCCAGGGAACCACGGTTCGATGCGAGCTTGTGGAGTAACAGGAACAACATCTAACCCTAATTTAGAGACCTGATGATGGCGTTTATACGTCGAAACCGGCCACCGGTCAACCGGCCTTCTGACATCTAAGGCTTAAGGAGAGGAATTAAAACCAGCTAAGGAACACTTATATACTCAACAACTTTTCTGTATCAATTTTCTCATTCTGCATAATTTAGACCCTGTTTCAAGTCGTCACTTATAATTATCGTCTCTAACCTATAATACATAATTTTTTGCATAATTTCTCTGTTTACTACCATTGGTCAAATTTTTAACTTTTCCTTTTGACAACTCTGGATCTATCTTAATATTTATTACCTTTAAATTTAATGTTAACTTTTTCACTATAATTGTATATCTTACTTAGTAATGTTTTATTCATTAACATGTAACCTTAGAATATGAGATTTTTATTTGTATGTATTGTCTAATTTTAATATGTTTTTTTGTATTTTAACCTATTCCATACTTAACATTTTCTTGTTCTACTTATTTCCCATAAATCAATAAGAATTATAAGTTAAAGTTTTTGCTATAGGTTTGCCATTATTCTATTCAGTATATCTTTTCTCCTATATAATGTAATATGTATTATTCAGACTTTTTACTATCCCTAACTATTCAAACTCCTATAATCTCAATATGGTTTTCTCTAATTAAAAATATTTTTCTATCTTTAATTTTTTCCTTATATTTCATATAAATTATATCTTTTCACTTATAATCAGATCCTTTTATTATTGTTTATTGGGTGTTCCTTGAATAATTAATTAGTATCACTAACAATTAAATTTATTATTTTTATATGGTTTCGTCTTGCTTCCCTATTATTTAATGTTCAGATAAATGAAGACAGTAGCAAATACAGAAGTGCTAAGAAAAGCAAATGCATATAGGTAACTTTGGAAAGGTATACAGCAAAGAAGAGTTAACATGGTAGGACACATACTGATACATGATAGTTCGACGAAGATAATTATAGAAGGAGATGTGGAAGGAGAGACCAAGAGGAGGGCCAATAATGGAGTAGATGAATAAGACAGCGGACGAAGACGATAGAAGAAGGTACAAACATGTACAAAATTTGGTCTAGGTTAGGCAAAAGTGGAAATCTGCAGCAAATCAAATGCTAGATTGATGACCTAATGATGATAAAGTATGTAAATATTAGGATATTTTCTTAGCCCAGGATAGTTTAAGGTATTTTACTAATATATTATTTGTTTCTAAAGTGCAAGTTTAGCACCAAGAAAAATATGTAAAAAAAAGCAACTTTGCTTAGGAATTTGGAAACCAAAAGTTTTGATTAAATTCGACTCATTTAGAGATTTCAGATTACAAACTAGAGCTGTGTGATTCGTATAACACTCAAAATAATAAACTAACTACCATATATATGTATACATGATGTGTATGATGTTTGTGGATGAATTTATGGTAAGAAGGAAAAAGTAAGAGGATGTACAGGGACAGTTACAGGAATGGAATGAAGAGGTGAAAAAATGTTGAATGAAATTTAGTGTGACGAAATATGAAGTGATGGTGATGACAAGGCAGAGGACAAGGCCAATAAAGGTGATAGACCTAGATGGAGCATATTTGAAAGAAGTAAAGAGCGTGAAGTATTTGGGTAGTAAGACTACGGCAGCAGGGAGAGGTTTTTTACAGGTGTGTAAGAGACCTACTATGGAAAAGAGAAGTGCCCGTGAAGTGTAAGGAAGTGCTGTATAGAACATACTTCATACCCATAGTATCTTATGCAGAGGAAGCTTGGACTTTGGATGAAAGAGAAACGAGGAAAGTTGAAGCCATGGGGATAAAAATTTTGAGGAGCATGTTAGTTGTCAGCAGAAGCGATAGGATTAGGAATGATGATGTGAGGTCTAGAGTTGGAGTACAGGGAGTTCACGATATAGTAGAGGAAAATACGATGAAATGGTATGGACACGTAATGAGGATGGAAGGGGAAAGGATTCCAAGACGATTAATGGATAGGAACTATATAAGGAAGAGACCTCAAGGGAGACCAAAGAAGAGATGGGAGAAACAGATAACAGCAAGTGTGCAAGTGAAAGGAGGAGAGTGGAATAGAGTGAAGGAAGAAGAATGGCGGAAGGACAGAGGGAGATGGAGGCATTTTACTAAACAAACCCGGCCATAGGCTGGAAACAGTTCCTTATGATGATGATTATGATATTATATATATTTGGTCACCCTGTTTCACTACCCATTCCAGTTGTACTCATATGTGCTAATTACGCCATTTAGTAAGGATTAGAAAAGTTGAATTTAGAGGAAGTGTATCCGTATTTGCGTAGAGGGAGAGTAGAAAAATATCTATGAAAAACCAAAACTCGAATTATAGCCTCAACATCTGCGTCATCGCAAGTCTAGTCTATTGCGAGAGTGACAACTTATACCATTAGACCATCAAAGTGGGTATAGTCATAATACTTATTATATGATTTATGATCACAATTTTATAACACAGAAGTGAATTTATCAAACTTTAATATATTTTATAGTTGTGGTTTCTCATATTTTATGAATGTAAAGTAAGTTATTAACAAAAACAACAAACTAACACCTTAAAAATTAAGTGTATTTAGCCAGAAAATAAAATACATAACAATTATTTATCCACAGTATATAAAAGTAAGTTTAATCCAAATATAAATCATTTATAGTAGGCCAGATATAAGATTAAAAGAACTACATATGATCTGAACAGGTAGTAAGGCGTGGTGCTTAAAAATAATAAAATAAAGATAAAAAACATTAGGTGAAAATCTCTCAAAAGATAACTTTTATTTTTCTAAGCTTGAGCAAACACATTTCCTCCAAACCCTTGCCCTACATGTACAAACATTCCATTCAAGCTTTTTCTTGACATGTGTAAAACACTTTCACGTCTTAACCTTTTATTTTTTTGGACAAATACTTTCAACTTCTCTTCACACGGTCAAGCACTTAAGCTCAACCTTATTTTTGAACACATACAAACATGTATTTTCGAATTATTTATTTGATTAAATCATCCATTGAGACATTTTTTGTATGCACCGCGTATTATTTTACATTTGGGCTATCCACATATACCCATGGGTGATTTTGAGGAAGGTATAATTTAGAGAATATGTACCCGCATTTTCGTAGTATAATGAAGTAGTGAAGCGTTAGGTCACTCGACCAACGTGGTGGGTATAATATATACAATTATGATTGTGTACATTTTTAAATAAAGCTAACGCATGTACAATTTAATGGTACATGAATGTAATATAGATCTAATATTTACACTAAAAATACAGCCGCATCAAGTATCGTATTAGCGTATAACCCAAACGGGTAGTAAGACGCGGTGCTAAATATTATTATTATTATTATTATAAGTATCGTATTCGTAAATTGAAAAATGACGCTTAGGAACCGGAATCGAGCTCAGGACGATTGACTTAATTTAACGTAAAGTTTATTTTTGTGGTGAGAGAGTCATGATAGGGGTGGAAAAGGGTGGAGGGGGATTAGAATCTCTCTTACGTAAGGTTTTTTTATCAATGTTTATAGTTAAACAAACTAAAATGTTTTTATGTCAGAAAATAAATAAATTATAATATTTCACTTATATTTTATTTTATTGCTGCAATTTAAAATATTCTAGAATTTCATATCACTAGCTTTATTTAAACTCTTATGTTTAGGAATAATTAAACCATTAAAATAGTTTAATTTAACAAAAACTAAACAAGTATCTAATATAATGAGGGGGGAGGAGGTAGAGGGTTGGAACTGAAAATATTAATATTCTTTACTTGTTGGGTGAAAAGGGGTAGGGAATTATGAAAAAAAAAAAGCCTTACTTAATTGAAGAACGGCCCCTTTTTTTGCCATGTCCAGTTGTTTTCAACTAACGAATATATGTAGATTTGTTTTGTTTCCTTATCCCTTATCCACTTCTATTTTTCTCTTTTGGCTCGAAGCTTTCCTCCCTTGTATTTTAACTTTTCTTTGATTAGTTCAATGTTTGCTTTTGTTTGAGAGTGCTAATTGCCACTTTTGACTATGGGATACCTAAATAATTAGAATACAAACTAAAACTACAAGTATATTATAAACAATTTCTTCATCAGTTGCCAAATTTTATCTCTCGCTATTTAACGGCTGATTGTTACCAGGGTGGATAGATACGTGTTAATACTGTGTTCTTGAAAATGTTATCAGCAACACAACACCGTACAACTATTACCTACTTAACCCTGCACACAACCATTACATAAACTCCCATTTGGTTGGTCAAATGGGAGCAAAGGTGGTGAGAGACTTCCCCCACCCTTAGCCTCTAGCGCTAGATATAAAGTTATTACTGTGGAACCCGCAATGGTGGACCTACTTTCGTACATTGAAACCGACTACGCCGAACGCCCGACTACACGTGACTTGATCGTAAAACTGGATTTCGCACATTGAGAACGACTTCATCAGATGCGACCTGTCCTTGTATCTCCTAGATGTCATTGAATGGTACAATATTTTGAGTTTTTCTAAATAGAGTGAAAATTGAAAAATTAACTCTGAAATGTACCTCCTTGAAAATAATTTATTGATATGGCAATAAAGAAGATGTCGAAGGAGGAATGAATGGGTTAAACAAATATACCACACATTTCTCTGGACTTCTATCGAATGGTGGTGATAGTTTCTTTTGATCCCAGAGGTACTCCTTCTCGAAAACTAGACTTATCAATTTTTTTATCTATATTTTGGAATTTTTTTAAAACCAAAACACAAGCAAAATAACTAGTCAAGTCGTACGACTTCAACGAAAAATCCCAACTTGTTGGGATCCAGTCGCAGGTCGGAAAATCACGCGCATAGTCGGACGACTGAGTCGCCTCCACTGTGAGGACTCCCTTCCTTTGTCTCATGTCGGGACTGCTCGGGCGACTTTATGCGATTACGTGCGATCTACTAGGCGAACGTAGTCGGACGACTGAGTCGCCTCTACTCTGAGGACTCCCTTCCTTTGTCTCATGTCGGGATTGCTCGGGTGACTTTATGCGATTACGTGCGATCTCTAGGCGCACGTAGTCAGTCCCAGTGTGTGGATGTGTGTGGATGTGTGTGGATATGCTTAGTGTCAGCTCATGTTTTACAGTCGTAAATTTATACCGATATTACCCTCTTACTCCCTTTCACACCTTACGTTATTTCATGCAATAGTCTTATAAAATGATTGATCAAATGAGTCAAGGAATATTTTTTTTAGCACCGCTTCTTACTATCCGTTCGGATTCCTATTTACCTGTAACGCTAATGAGTTGGGTATGTAGGGAACGCGAGAAAGGGTGTTTTTTGTAATTTTTATAGCAAGACTTTTTAACCAAATAAAACAAACAGTGACTCAGTACACACAGAGAGTACACACATGGTAGTATCAACAGTTTTTAAATATATAGTCAAGGATGTCCTGGTATTTAATGACAACGTTTTATATTCATTTAAATAATTTGTTAATTAAATAATGTTGCTATGCTCATGGCAGATATTCAGCAACTGTTGATATCACAATTGGAAGAAAATTAAATTATATGTTTGTACTGAATCAATAATTGATTTATTTTGGCAAAAAACAAATTATGTTTTGCTCTAAAAACGTCAAAAACACGGGACTTTTCTCGCTTTCCCTACATCCCTACCTTTAAGATAAGGAAGGTTGAATTAAGAGTAATTTTACCCGAATTTACGTTGAAGGAAGGTGGGAAAGCATTTAGGGAAAAACTCCCTCAAACACCCGACTGGGATTCGATCTCCAACATACCTGTCATCAGCAGTCTANAGGAAGGTTGAATTAAGAGGAGGTTTATCCGCATTTACGTTGAAGGAAGGTGGGAAAACATTTAGGGAAAAACTCCCTCAAACACCCGACTAGGATTCGATCTCCAACATACCTGTCATCAGCAGTCTAGTCCATTGCGAGAGAAACGTCTTAAGACTTTGCGGCCAGTAAAGTAGGTCTTACCACTCTTAATCTGACCTACAAACAACAGGGAGGCTGTAGTTCGATTCCTGGCTGTGTGAAATGAGGGGGGTTATTCTTAAATGGTTCCCTCCACTACCCACGAACGCGGGTACACTTCCTTTACATTAATAGTTTCGTATAGCTCGAACGGACTTTTTTAATTGTGAAATTTGGTATCTATATAATGTGGTGCTTGTTTTTATTTTTGTAGGTCCATAGTTATTCTCAAACTTCTTTATAAGATACAAAGGTGAAACATTGCGCACGGATTACTTAATTATTGTAGCTATCCTTAAAATTTTAAAAATTAAAAATTATTTCAAGGGATGGCCAAGGGAGGATTCAGCACACTTCAATCACGGGGATAGTGTTGTAATATTCACCTATGGAGCATGACATATTTATGAGAAAATTCCTAAACTTGAAATAAAAATAATCATGATAACCTGTCATAGCCCTGGATACAAACCACGCTAAACTATTTTAAAATATCTAAAAATAGATAACAGGAAATCAATTTGCGTGTGAAATCCGAAATTGTGCATTTTAGAGACAGTTATATCCTGTAGTAACAGAGAAGTAACGTAGATTTTCACCTGCTTCGCTGGCCGCATGGTCTAAAGTTTCACTCTCCTGTTGGACTAGACTGCCGATGACAGGGATATCGGAGTTCGAATCACGGTTTGGTGTATCAAGGGTGGTTTTACCTAATATGTGTATATATTTTTAACAATTCATATACTCTTCTAATTGATATACATTCTTTAAAAGTAAAATATGGCCCCATATAATATTTTTAAACTATTTGATATAATGATTTTACTTGTGACTTAAAAAAACATGTATACTGACAACCTGATACAGATAAAAAAAATTTAGTTTGAAATTTTTAATATCCTTAATTTGGATTTAGATTAGTAAAATTGAGCTTGATACGTATTTTAAAAACAAAATAGTTAAATTTTTCAGGAAATATATTTTTTCGCGTGTGTATTATATTCTATTAAAAAATTTAAAAATATTTCAATATCAATTTTAATGCGCCGAGTAAAAGTTCGTAAAAAAAAAAGTTTCAAGAAATTTAGCTCCATCTAAGTAACCTTTTAATTGTAGCTATCCTTAAAATTTTAAAAATTAAAAATTATTTCAAGGGATGGCCAAAGGTGGATTCAGCACAATTCGATCACGAGGATAGTGTTGTAGTATTGACCTATGGAGCATGACATATTTATGAGAAAATTCCTAAACTTGAAATAAAAACAATCATAATAACCTGTCATAGTCCTGGATACAAACCACGTTAGACCCTGTTTAGAAAAATCTAAAAATAAATAACAACAGGAAACCGATTTAGCGTGCGAAATCCGAAACTTTGCATTTTAGAGACAGGCATAGCTTGTAGTAAAAGAAAAGTAACATAGATTTTCACCTGCTTCGCCGGCGGCATGGTCTAAGGTTTCACTCTCCTTTTGGACTAGACTGCCGATGACAGGGAGATCGGAGTTTGAATCACGGTTTGGTGTATCAAGGGTG
The DNA here is from genome assembly GCA_902141375.1 of Timema poppense. Lineage (NCBI taxonomy): Eukaryota > Metazoa > Arthropoda > Insecta > Phasmatodea > Timematidae > Timema > Timema poppense. Next base: position 25,616 of record CABFOV010007607.1, read on the forward strand.
GTTTTACCTTATATGTGTATATATTTTTAACAATTCATATATTCTTCTAATTGATATACAGTTTTATAAAGTAAAATATGGCCCCATATAATATTTTTAAGCTATATGATATACTGTTTTTACTTGTGACTAAAAAAAGACATGTATACAGACAACCTGATACAAATAAGAAATGTAATTTGAAATTTTTAATATCCTTAATTTGGATTTAGATTAGTAAAATTGAGCTTGATACGTGTTTTAAAAACAAAATAGTTAAATTTTTCAGCAAATATATTTTTTTTCGCGTGTGTATTATATTATATACAAAAATTTTAAAATATTTCAATATCAATTTAAATGCGCCAAGAAAGAGTTCGTAAAAAAAAAAGTTTCGAGAAATTTAGCTCCATCTAAGTAACCTTTTCTGGCAGATGGTATGTTACTGTAAACAGCTACGAATTCATAAACCTCACGTATATTATATCCCGTCATAAATCTACCCGCAACCTACAGCCAACGGATTGTATCCAACCCATTGAATGAATTTATCCATCACGCAAACTAAAAATTGGGTTCATAAAAATAGACACAGCTAAATACTATATTAAAAATACAAAGCTACATTTTTTGCTAGTTTTTTTTCAAACAAGCCCACCATTTTTTATTTATTTTTTTCAAACTCATACAGTCCGCTATGTCAAAAAGGTTGCCACATCATTATCACGATATAATGGACTGCTGGTGACAGTGATATTGGAGTTAGAATCCTCAATGTCTGATGTAATGAGNAGTCCGCTATGTCAAAAAGGTTGCCACATCATTATCACGATATAATGGACTGCTGGTGACAGTGATATTGGAGTTAGAATCCTCAATGTCTGATGTAATGAGGGTATTTTGTCCCCCTTAAATTATCTACTACTCTCTATTCATGCAAACGGGGGTTCATTTTTTATACAACTCTATCTTCCTCATTCATATTTCATTGACTTAATTAATGTATGCGTATAATCCGGTACAAAAACAAGGTTAAACAACAAACAAAACTTCAGAATAACTGTGGAACTGACAGAAAAGACAAAAGCTAGCGTAAACCAACTAAAATATGTATAGCTATACACATATACAATACATAATTTTATATATATATATGTATATATGTTACGGGTAATGTGCGAAATCTGGATAGTGTCGAGATTATCCGGGAGATGTCAGCATTAGCTAGGTGCAGTGGATAAAGTCAGAAATAGAAAGTAGTTTTTCTCATTTAAGACACTACTCGGATAATATAAACACTAAACAGTAAGATTTGGATAACGTGGAATAATATTTGTAAAGCTAAGCACTCTTCAATAAGAATTTTATTTTGAAACAATATTTCGAGATTTGACAGCATATTGGATTGTGTTAGTGCACTAAAATTTTATATGGCCCATTTTATGCTTTATTTGCTTAAGTTAATCTAATAGCCTAAACTCTCATAACCGAATCTAAGTTAACCTAACCTAACCTAACATAACATAACTTAGCTTCAACTATATAAATTGCCACTATCCAAGTGTGGGTGGATAATGTATGTATTTTATGGATTAACTTTGAAAAACATTATTCAATCACCTTCCACTCAACATTATCTACGTATTTTGGATAACGTCAACATTATCTGGATAATATTGACTTTATCCGGGTTCTGACTTTACCCGCAGTGTATACACAGCGTGTTAGTGAGCTGTTTTTTTTATTTTTGTTGTCACAACTTTTCCGAATTCCACCCTAAACAGGCCAGCCCGTGATTAACATCCACAGGGTTCTTACATTGCATATTAAATCTAACGAAAATAAATAAATGAATGACTAAATATACATACATACATACATACATACATACATACATACATACATACATACATACATACATACATACATACATACATA
>CABFOV010007608.1:0-23873 GCA_902141375.1 Timema poppense
TTGTACGGGTTGTACTATTCTAGCTATAAAGGTTTTTGCCTTTTTTTGTGGCTGGGGTGTATGTAGAGTGTGACGTCACACTACGTATTACCCACGTGGTTGAACTGTGAACCCGCCGTGTTGACGATAGAGGGCAGGTCAGTTACTGTGTTTGCTCTGACGTCCGCGCGGGCGGGACGCGAGTTCAACCCTGCCCTCGATTGCTTTTAGAATAGTACTATCAATACAGTTGCCTCAGTTCTCTCAAGAGACACAGTCCTGCTCAAGATTGCATTGTGGTATCATTTCTATGTAATGTAACTCGTACTTCAGGTGTTGCTGAACTGTTCAGGAAATTAACTGTGAAATAAAAATAATGAAACAAACGAGTATTGGTTTTGTTGAAGTTGAACAAATTAAACTATACAAGAGCTTTCAACTATAAAAGAGCTTTCAATAATTACCCCTTGGAGTTTATATTTATAGATCCATCCCTTTGAACATCAAATTATGAAGTTTAAAATTTGTGATACAGGACTTTCTCCTTTAGGCCCACATAAATCTTGGTAAACAACATTTTGTTTTTCTTTTAAGAACATAAACAAAGATTCCGGATGATTGCAGAAGATACTAAAGATTGATGTTTTATAAAGTATTTTTTGATGTTAAAACACAAGTAAAATCAAACAACTGCAAAAACTACATTTTAAAATTCCCTGACTTCTCCAGGTTTTCCAGAGCCAACTTCCAACTTTTCCAGTCACTATATATTAGAAATATTATTTTATTAAGATCTAATTTAATGTAATCCTATTTTAGACATAAACACATTCTGAAGTTGTGGGGTTAATGGAATTTAGCCTAAAGAAATGAGCTATTGGATAGTAATATCCAAGTTACATTTCAGTGAGATCATATTGAACATTTAAAAAATTGCCTTACACGAGTACAGTTTAAATAATTGAGACACATTTTATTTTTTAGATTCTTCTTGTTATAAAGTAAAGGAATTCTGGCACATGTGCATAACCATGACCCAATTTTGGCTAAGGGTGCAAGGTAAAAGGGTTGCGAGATGACATGAAAATAACATATTGACTGAGAACTTAAATTGGTATGCTCAACTGGTACAAATGTGCTGAAAGAGATTTGTGATAAGAATTAAATGGAAGAAAAACTATATTTTAACTATTGTAAATAAGAGTTTTGTATTATTTTAGTGAATATGTGAAAATTCCAGAATTTTTCAGTACTTTGCCCTGTTTTTCAGGTCGCTGAACACCCTGTAGTTCAGGTCGCTGAACACCCTGTAGTTGATAGAAATTTTGAAAATAATATTTTAGATTAAAGATGTTACAAAATTGTTATGACCCATTATTTTATATGTATGAAAAAAAGAACAAAAAATTGTCCATCCATTGCTCATCATATTTACTGGTTACTGAGTAATTTATGAATGATATAACTTGGGAATTCTCATAATTTTTTCTGTCCCCTATTGACCTATCTTCTGACACTGTGGCTTTATATTTTGGCCAAGTGTAGAGTGAAGGAGGATTTTATGTTGCAAATTCGGTCAGTTAAGATAAATCAATTTAATAGACACGGTGGGGTAATAACTCACCTGCTTCAGTGGCCTAATGGTCTAAGTCAGCGGTTCTCAAACTTTCTTTAGATTGTACCCCTTGGCCATGATTAAATGTGTAATGTACCTCCAGGATATAAAAAATTCAAAATTACAGGTTTAAAAAAATTATGAGTACATGTTATATTATTGATCTATTTAATTTATTGGGAAAAAATATATGTAATCAAAATATTTCAAATGTGACAAAGCTATTTCGAGAGAATCCTACTGTCATAGCCTTAACATTATCTCTTATCGATAATCGTAATAATAAGTTTAAAAAAAATATAATCTTACTGTTAGAGTCTGTAGAAAAGTTGAATGCATTTTCTTCACAAATTCATTCAAAAATAAAGAAAAAAAGTAAACCTAAACACAATATTTTCAAATAAAAATTTTAATTGCATTTCTGGAGCTGATATATTATGAATCCCAAAGTTTTTCAGTTAGAGGGGTGTGACTGCAAGACTTGACACAACTTTTGTATTTCTGGTTGTCAAGCTGAATTTTTTCAAGCGAAGATCCGGCTCCAAATTAGCCTATTGCGATATATTTTTTAGGTACATCATGGATGAAAAACCACTCTCACAGAGATATGTTGTTGAGAAAGGCATCATAAACTTGATGGCATGGTCAGCAATAATTATGAGGAGACTCGTTCATCCTTTGCAACCAAAAGTCTGACAAAGAAGTTTTCTTGAGAATGGATTTGAGGGTTCCATCACATGACAGTTCAATAATTTCTTTCGTTGAAAAGTTTGATAGACTAAAGTCTTCCACAGTTTAAAAAGGGTCTCACATCAACAACTCGCTCCCTAAATTCTCAGAAAAATATTCGCCAAAGTCTTTAATAAAACCCAGACAGTGCTTTTTTATGTCGTTAACAGGATTATTAAGCAAAAGTTCATTTTCTTCTACGAAGTTTTCTAAGAGAGGACGCAGATAAAGAAAAACTCTGTCCAGCTAGAGTATTTCCACTATTTAAAACAATAATCTATGTCAAAATGGTTCAATTAAAGTTGTATGGTAGTGTGGTAAAAATAACTTATTTGTGGGTGTAGGCAGAAAGAGTTGTTATATGGTTACCTAAATTATTTTATATGGGTTACGAAATGTTTTACTCTCAGTGCGATATTAGCTGTTGATAAAAGCTTATCAAGCTATAATGACAAGTAATTCAAGGTCATATAATGTAGTAGACCTATATAAATATGTAATTTTAGCACCATGTCTAGTGCCCGTTTGAGTTATACATGTATATATTATTTAGGCTAATGTGTTAAGAGATGAGGAATGTACATACTTAGAGGAAGTGTGCCCTGATTTGTGTGGAGGGAGAGCGGAAAACCACCTTCAGTACACCCAGCCGGGATTTGAAACCTGATATCTCCTCTTCATTGGCAGTCAAGTCTATTGTGATAATGGTACTTAGACTATTTGGCCAATGAAGCAGGTTAATATATTAAACTTATGAGGGATTTGAATGGATTTAAAAATGACATCTGGACACAATAATCGAACTCAAAACCTTTGGTTTGGCGTGCCAATATTCTTCCACCAAGATATCCACGGATTGTCTCCTACTCAGGGTCATTCTTCACTAATATTTGCCGTGTGGGTATCATCTGCTACTAAGAGCAATAATTGATATCATAGCCACAGGCGACTCAGTTGTGGCTTTATGCTGATATTGTACATCCCAAGAGAATTAAGTATGAAGAAAGCAATGCTATACAATTTAATATACATGAAAGTTGAAACTTGGGGGATGAAAGATTATTACAGAAATCAGCCTTAAATGAATCATGTTCAATAATTGAAAAATGATAACATGGAATCGAACTCGGGACCTATGACTAAGTGCGTCAATCCCCTAGTACATGGGATTTCTACCAGCTGATGCAGGCAGCACTAACTAGCCAAAGGGCTGAGTGCATGACCATCTGCGGATGGATATAAACCACATCAAACCAACCTTTGAGTGGTTGACTTAATAAGAAGATTAAAATGCTATATCATAATTTACGGAATTATAATAATATAAATCACCTTGCCCAAAGGTTGTCCTAGCTTAACACTTGGAAAATTTCTGTAATATTTAATGACCAATGAAATAAATTGTTCACCAAAATAATGAAAGGATTACATTTTTAGCAATTCAAGATCAACAGTAAAATTGGTTGAACTTCAGACATTTTTTCTTGTAAGAAGCATATTAGGTATATCAATGGAAAAGGCATGCAATCAGCTTTCCAGCACACTTTTATATAACTTTTTTTTATTCGGGGTTATGGCATTATAACATGAATTGCATAAAGTTAATTAGGACATCAGCAAGTTGATAACTCAATTTTGAGTTTGTTTTTGAGGTCAAGTTGCAGCTGACACATTACTTTACCTCTTAGTGTGTATTATTATTGCATGAGAAGCAAATTATAATTAGGGGTCCCATAACCTCTTAGTGGGACTAAGTCTGGTTTCAAACATATGGTAGGCCTACCTATTAGTAACTTTATGCGACATTAGAATTAAGTTAAGTGAATAAAAAAAAAAAGATCACGGTATTGTACTAGACAACAAGTTTAAAGAAACTATTTATCTAAGTAACACAAGACAAAAAATTAGTGATATTAGGATGAAATATTCTAGGTTTTTCAAAATATATCAGCCCTACATTAGCTAATGGAGGATCATAGCAAGTAAAATGAGTACTAATGATATAGCTTTAAAATATTGGTTATGATATGAGTCTTTGGGTACGTAATGGGGTGTCATATTGTTACCCTTCGGTAGATATTAAAAAAAAAGTGGAAATACAACATGAGTGTTCATCATTTATACAGAGATTTTAAAAAAGCCTATGATTCAGTTAGAAGAAAAAATTGAATGTGAAATTTTAGTCAAGTATGAGATACACAAAAAACTGATATAATCGAGCTAATTGAGGTAAGAATCAAATAGCCAAAGCTATTATTTATGCTTTTTAGTGAGGATTACTCCATCTAGATATCATATTATGAAAATTGAAAAATGACACCTGGACACGGGAATCGAACCCAGAACCTTTGGCTTAGTACGTCAATGCTCTTACCACTGAGCTATCCAGGATTCGTCCTGTGCCCAAGGTCATTCTTCACTCATATTTTAAGGCAGTCTATGATGGACGTGCGGAAATCGTCTGCTACAAATGTGTGATTTTATTAAGATCACGAGCTATCAGATAACGCAGCCACCTTTGACTCAGTAGTTGGATTATTGCTGGCATTTGTACAATTATTATAATTGTGCGGGATTGCATATTAATGAATCAAATAGCCAAAGCTATTATTTATGCTTTTTAGTGAGGATTACTCCACCTAAATATATTCTGAAAATTGAAAAATGACGCCTAGACACGGGAATCGAACCCGGGACCTTTGGCTTAGTACGCCAATGCTCTTACCACTGAGCTATCCAGAATTCGTCCTGTGCCAAGGGTCATTCTCCACTCATATTTTAAGGCAGAGTCTATGATGGATGTGCGGAAATCGTCGGCTACAAATATGTGCCTTTTTTAAAAATTAAGATCACGAGCTATCAGATAACGAAGCCACCTTCGACTCAGCAGTTGGCTTATGGCTGCGTTATCTGATAGCTTGTGATCTTAATAAAATCACACATTTGTAGCCGACGATTTCCGCACATCCATCATGAACTCTGCCTTAAAATATGAGTGAGGATTGACCCTTGGCATGGGAAGAATCCTGGATAGCTCAGTGGTAAGAGCATTGGCTTACTAAGCCAAGGGTCCCAGGTTTGATTCCCGTGTCCAGGTGTCATTTTCAATTTTTAGAATAATTGAGGTATGTTTTAATGATACGCGTGATAGGGTATAGGTTGGATGTCACTTATCAGATACTTTAAAAATATACAATGGGTTGAAACAAGGAGATGCACTTTCCACTTTCCCCATTACTTTTCAATATAGCCTTAGAGTATGTTATTAGGGTAATACAAGAAAGTAGGGAGGGGTTGACATTAAATGGTTCATTGCAGATATTAAGATATTCAGATGGTTTAGGTTTGTTGGCAATAGTAAGGGAGCTGTTGCAAGAAATACAGAAATTTTACCAGAGACTTGTGAGGAAATGGATTTATAAAAGAACACTCAAAAGCCTAAGTATGTCAAAGAACATGGCTTGGAGACAATAATTTATAAATTACTTCAAACAAAATAGGTATCATCTGACAGGGTTAATTTGTTTAAATATTTAGGAACAATTTTAAATGCAATAACAATATTAGATTGGAAATTAGGAAAAGAATAGTCAAGAAATGCATGCCATTACTCTATTAGTAAATTGTTATCTCACCTGATTTCAAGGGATGTAAAACTCAGAATATACAAAACAATAACTTTATTGGTTGTTCTTTATAGGTGAGGTCTCTTACCTTACATGACAAAAATAAATGTAGGGTATTCAAAAACAAGGTTTTTTGAAAGATATTTAAACCAAAATCAGATGAGGCTACTAGGGAGTGGAGGAAGCTACTTAATGATGAGTTATATATCATGTGCTCATCCCAATACATTGTTAGGATAATCAAACCTCATTAATTATGGTGGGCAAGACACGCAGAGTGAATGAGAAAATCTATAATCGTGCTCAGGGCGTTAACTGGTAAACTCAATAAGAAAAGACTATTTGGAAGACCTAGGACACAAACAAATAATATACCTAGACACTAAGGGCCAGTTTCATAGTCAAATTTAGTACGCCTCAAGTGTGGCGCTACACTAAGTTCATGACGACACCTACCTAAACTCGAATGGAATGGGCCGTTCTCGCATAGGAAACTGGCCCATTTCATTCTGGTTTAGGTAGGTGTCGTCTTGTACTTAGTGTAGCGCCGCACTTGAGGCGTACTAAATTTGACTATGAAACTGGCCCTAAACCTCCAGGTTGAAATGGTTGCACTCCTTTTGGCAGCTTGAGTCCTTCACCACTAGAATCGCTGTGGTTAGCCCTATCAACACCCAGCGGTGACACTAGCGAAGCCCAGTGTTGAAGAACTCAAGCTGGCAAAAGCAGTGCAGCGAAACCCCAGTAAGGGTGAGTGTCTGTTTCTAACTTGTCTGTGACCTAGGCCCAAATGGGAGGACAACATTAGAATCGACCTGAGAGAGATGGGGTGTAATGGGGATTAGAGTGGACTGAATAGAACTAGCTCAAGAGAGGAATAGGTGGTGTAATTTTTTAGGTGTGACAATGAACCTTCACGAGTTCCTAATGCCATAACGTAATGGGGGTGGAGGAAGGGGGGGTTATAGTGGCCTTGAATGAACATAGGGTTCATCTAAAAACCAATAATAACCATGGATCACTTGTCCATACATTATACTTTAGAAGTCGGCACTTTTTCAAAAATAAGTGTCTTTGGTCATAGCTCAGTGTTTATTTCCACCTTACTTTAACTTTTATTGGAATGACAGAGTTCTTAGCCACAACACAATAAGGCTGAGGATTTAACCCTTTCAAGAAACATTTTCAGTTTCAAAGAAAATACCACAGGGTTAAGCACTTATGCTATTGCCGCAGTCTTTGAGAACTCCAGAAAATAATTAATGGGTTAAGGTGCAGCGGGGTATTAGAATTTTTACTATAAGCAAGTGTAGCATAGCAGTAAGTCAAGAAAAAAGCTGATTTTTTTATGTTGTACATGGCTATATTTTTAATGTATAGCTAACTAGCCAAAAAATGAAAGCTTGTGGCTTATGATTTTTTTTTTTTTTATGTAAAAGTATATTCTTAGTACCCAAACACCCTGTGGTTTGGAATAAGTGGGTAATGGGTAACTGGCCTCTATATCCTATAACATAGTAACTAAATAATGTGGCAATTAGGGATATAATACCGCCCTTTTGCTTCAAAATGCATGAATGGGTCAAAAATGTTAATTTGTTCCTAAATTATGAACTTTGTTGCAAACGTCACCCCTTAAGTTGGAAAATGTAAAAATCTGAGAATCATATACAAGGATTTAATTAAGAGCTTTTAGCAGTGTTTTATCATGATTTACATTTAGGCCTATTAATAAAGTCACGTGCGTATAACCCGAACGGGTAGTAAGACGCGGTGCTAATAATAATAATAAAGTCACTCTAATACAAAAATACTCTTGGAAATGATTGAAACTGTAAGAAGAAGAAAATTGTTCCGATTGTAACTTATTTGCAACAACATTGAAGAGACGTAGAAATAAAAACTGTAGAGATCATAAAAAATTAAGAATAAGGTAATTCTACTTCAACTTTAAGGTTGCTAAGTTCACTGTTATTGAACTAGACATAACTGTTATTTACATGTTAACTATTTACGATTGTTTCATACATTTTTAGTACAAGTTGTCTGAATCAAATTGGATGGGAAATATGACTTCTCGTTTTTCAAGTTTCGACTTAGATGAACCTACACAAATGCCTTTGTCATCTATCGTAGCCTCATCAAGTCTCTTGTTGGCCATACAAGAGAGGTGAACCATGGAGTATCTTCATTTTTCCCTAAGGAATTTTACTCTGAATAATGGTCCATCACATCCAGTTTCAACAATCTGTCCAACATAGTGTATTTTACTATTTTTAGATAGTATTGCACCAACACCAAATCTCCAACTTTTTCTGTCTCCTCTACTATCCCCACTAAGGCTTCCCCCATCACTGTCTGATTCAAATTAGTTAAGTTAAAACTTTCACTGGGAGAATAAGACCTGATCATTCTTGCTCATTTCTGTTTCTTTGTATTTGATACAACTTGACTGGAGGAGTCTTCCATGGTACCAGTATATTTCTATTATTCTGTGATCTTCTGTAATTGCTGTTTGACATTCTTTGGTTTTTGTGAGGTATTCTGTGATGACTTTGAACCTTTTTCATTATTCCGGAGCAAAAGGGTATTTGCGCTCACTTACCTCAAGAGCAATCACTCAACCAAGCATGAAAAATATCGGGGTAAGTGGATGCTATGGGTCTGCCTCAAAGACTAAGGCCATGTATTTATTTAACCAATTTATAGTGGTATGTTAAATTACAGTTAATATCAAGATAAACAGGGCTATTTGCATATTTCTATCTGGTTTCTAAGAGAATTTATGATTTTTTTTATGTCTCATGGTACCACACAACATTTTATTTCAAGGTGAAAAGGAAGGTTTTGGGGAACCAGGTTCTTTTATATAATAAATGTTACAAAATGATCCAAAAAACTATTGGAAACTGCATTTAAATTATAAATAAACTACAATTTCCTGTTTGAATTGAATTAAAAAAGGCCTAGTCCTTACATTAATAGTTTATAGCAAACATACTTACTTAACACAATTACACACCCCACAGCAACATATACAATATTTTCTCAAAAGTCTTCAGCTATCAGACAGGAAATATACAAAATGGTCTCAGACTTTTCAACTATACCATACATCAAATTTTGCATCAAGATTTAAGTTTCTAGCTATTTAAAATTGTAAAAACTCAAGAATCAAGTGATTGTGACATACATAAGAACTCATTCCTCTTTTAGCCAACTAATTCTCAAGGCCCATGGTTCATTCTCCGCTGTGAGTACCAAGCCGTGCCCAGAAAAAAAAAAGAATGATATGTACGAGCATTCACTGCGCTCTATAAGCTGGGTTCAGCAAGCTCATAGTCCAGTTCTTTCCCTGTACGCCTGGTGAGGCGTGGTATAACCCGGGATGTTCTAGAAGCATGCTACCCCTTCCCCCTGTTTCCCTCCTGTTATTTCCACGCCTTCAAAACAGGTGGTTGATTCAAGAACTATATAATGGTAGGATTCTGTAATGTTGACCCATATTGCAATTTTGGCTTTGTAGGTGAGCGACGTTGTTATAAGTTGATTAATATCTTCATACTCTAAATTCCCTTTCGGCTTAAATTATATTTAAAATTTTCAAAATTATCGTTTCAGATTCTATAAATATTAAATTTATTAATTTATGTCATCGAAATAACGTTAAATGGACCTAGTATTTTTGGACTCTTAAGGTCATGGTAAAAGTTAAAATCTTGGTAGGGTTAGAGTAAAGTCATATTTTCAACTTTGATATAATGCTTTCTTTTGGCGACATTTGGTCCCTGTGTTTTCATGTAATTTCTGCTTATCCACCTCACAGATGTTTTTCAAACCCTTTTGGTATCGACAGTTTGATTGTTCGTAAACAAATAGCATCATTAGCCGGCTCCACTTATTTTAGTATCATATAAAGCTATAATCATCTTGATATTTGTTGATATATTATATAATATTGTTGGAACAGTTTAAAGTTTATTGTCTGTTGGAACAGTTTAAAGTTTATTGTGTGTTAGTTTCAGATAGGGCAGGAAGACAGTGAGATTCCTGTGTAGTTATTGCTTTAATAAATGTACCTGATTTATGTTGTGTGTAGTTAGGCTTGAAACTGCCTTAAGGCGCAAAATAATATTTTATATTTTATTAATCCTTTTAATTGTCGGCTGCCTCCAGATGAAAAGAAGGGCTCGTAACGAGTTAATATTCCATCATTAAACTTTAAAAGCTTTAGATAGTTAAACTTTCAGCCACTTGGTGTTGTATTTTTTATCATCTTTGGATAGCAAGTAAATTTGTGTGCCAGCCGCCTGGCGGCGTCATTATTAAGTTTGAGTTTGACATTTTTGGTGAATGATTACAAATTATGTCTTGTTCAGATTTAGGAGGCTGATAATTTGATGAAGGCATATAATTTATTATTTCAACAAATTGAGAGCTGTCAATAAGAGCACTTAGCTTGATGTTACATATTTTTAAGAGTGTATCCTCAATTAGTTATCCATATCAAGGATGTTTGATTTTTCCAGTATATTAAATTATGACTGGTTTAAGAAAAATAAATAAGAGATAGTTAATAAGGTTAATTTAGGATTTATTGTATCATGTATTTTGAGCCGCCATTTAAGGGCAAGAGTAGATTTTATGCGAATATTATATGTTAGTTGTATGATGTTGTGACTGATGCAAAGCAGTCCAGGAAGCTTGCTGCTTTCGAGCTTACTTGTACACTACATCTCTCATATTATATAAAGTTGTTTTGGCTATAACTATTTCTTTGGCTCATAAACCTTTGTATGCTTATCACTTTAGGTCCTTTTTTGGAATGTTAATTTCAAATAAATTTTGAGCTTCGTGTGAACGCTGATATCACCTAACGCTTTGAGCTGTCTCACACGTCTCTCGAGTTGTATATGTTATGTTATTTAAATAAAAAAAACTCACTTGTTACCTCCTTGACTATTATTTCTGAGTGGGGATGGGGGGTTTCATTAATATTTGAATTCCTGTGGGTGACTTCCGGTGAGTGCATCCATTTGGATCTTACCACAATTTAAGTTTAAATTTAGTCAGCCTCTGTGGTCTTGGAGTAAATTGCCACCTAAGGGCCCAATGTTCGTAGGTTCAAACCTTGTCAGGGCTGATGGATTTTTCTTGAGCGATAAAAATCCATAGCACAACTTCCTTCGGAGGGGAAGTATAGCATGTCGATTGTGGCAAGTAAAAGAACTCTGGAAAGTATGTTAAAATACCTTCCACGGCAAAATTGCTAGGCCCTTTCACCCTCGCTCATGGAAATTCTAGTTTGCTGATATATAATCATTTGGTTCAGAAAGTGCGTGTTAAAAACCTCAAATAAATTAATAAAAATTTAGTTTTAATGAAGCTATGTGTGAGATTTCTAGATGTTAAATTGCTAGTGGATGTGTTAGTGTGTTTTTTTTAGATAACATACTGTAGAAAATTTTACACACAAGCAATTGGCCTGCTGCCGGAGAGAGCCAGGTGAGGTCGCTGCAGACAATTATTGTACATTAATTTTGTAAATGTGAGTTTGAGTGTGTGAGAGTATGTGTGTGTATATACAAAGCTTGAAAACAGCCAATGGACAGATCTTTTGCTCAATCCTAGGATTGGAGGTTTGAAAATGACCAAAGTTTCATTCAATTTCGGGCTTTAGCCATCTCCAGACAGCAAAACTTAGGATTGTGTGATTACTAAATGACCAAAGCTTTAAATAACATGTTGAAATAACATTTTAGTTTTTTCCTCGATCAGACTAATCAGATGGAGCGCGCTCAATTTTGAGCAACCATAAGAATTCAAGAGGGCAAGTGGAACTCATTAATATGCAACCAGAAACAGACAGAGATTACAAATTTATTTTAAATTATCAAAATTACCTAACCAATTTTTTTAAATCCGACCTAACAACTGTATTTTCAGCTTTGGTCTTTTTAGTACCAGTAATTGCACAATCCTAGGTTTGGCTGTTTGGAGACAGCCAAAGCTCAAAATTGAATATAATTTTGGGCCTTGGTCATTTTAAAACGCCAATCCTAGGAATAAGCAAAAAATCTGTCCATTCGCCATTTTCGGGTTTTGCATCCAACATATATAAAGCTTTAGTGGTGTAGTTTTACAGATTTTTCAATGATCTTTGTTTGTGTCACTTAAGTGTGTTTAGTTTGTATTCATTATAGGGGTCTAAGAAGGTTTTTGAATAGTCGTGAATTTAGTATCAATGGATTATCCACATTTTTGTGAGTGTCGTGCTAGTAAGAATTTTGTAATTTTCAGGTTTGAAAAATAAAAAAACTTCCTGTAAAGGTACTGTTTTTAGGTTAGCCTACATCTCCAATGTTTGCAACACATGTTATCTGGCAAATCGAAAATATTCAGTGTTCTTTCAAGAACCTGGTTCCAATTCGACCGCTTGTGGCTACTCACTCTGGGGAATACTTTAAGATCAAGGTATAGGCCCATGCTAATTGCAAAAGATAGGCATATAAACCTGACTTAAGATGGAACAAAAGGAATCATGTTGCATCAATACCTCTTTAAAAGACAACAATAGGGAATTTTTGCTTCAAATTTGGACAATGTGTGACTATCAATTAAAATAATCATAGGTACAGTAATGGTGTGGTTTTTAAGGGGGTTAGCTGTGTGTTAAAAATACTTTGAGATATAGGATACTTCAGCTCGGTAAATAAGGGGATTGTACGCTATATCCATCCAATTTTCGACCATTTCTTTCTTAACATAATCGAAACATTGATATCAACCTTACATTTTTTTAAACATAAAAACCTGTAGATCTATTAGAATAAAAAACATATATATATAAAAGTTCCACTCACCTAAGCTATAAGGTATTTCCGGTAACAATATAATGATTATTTTATGGAAATAACAAGACAACTACATTATATTCATTATTATGACTCTTTACCAACCCAGCTTAGCCTAACCTTTCATTATATTTTCACAACCCAGCCTAACCTAACCTTTCATGTGAAACAATTAAATTTATAATTTTTTATAGATACTATAAACTATTCAATGTAATAATTAAATGTGGGTGGTACCTATAATAGGATGTTATACATTTTAGTGTGCAGGATCATACGTGTAATGCAAAGCAGCACAGGTAAGTTACAAGTCATCGTCAATATTTACATGTAGAAAGTTATTTGGGCAGTGTGTTTTAGTTTAGTTTAAATGTGGGCCTAGTATTTATTGTAAGAAAAATTTATAAATCTTGGTGTCTCCCATTATATGTACTTTTGTGTGCATAATAACGATAATAAAATATCTAAACATTGTACCATAACAATAAAAAATAGCCTATAAAGAGGAGGATAAAGCATACTATTGCCATAAATAAACTAAGGCAAAAGGTTATTCTATACGGTTACTTGTATTTCAAAACCAAACTAAGTTACACAAACGAATAAATGCAGTGGTGGCTAAGTCAACAATAAACTAGCCTATAAACATATATTACTATAACTTAGAAGCATGCTACACTACAATGGCTACAATGTACAACAATGACTACAATGCATTAAACTAGGACACCAGGCTATAATACATATACTATAAGCCTACCTAAAGTGAGACTCTTCGATGCTTTCATTGAACTCTTCCTTCGTCGGTCTCCAAGAGTAGCAAACCAGCTGCCTATTTTATGGCTACCACTAGTAAATGAACTGAATGTGTTACTTTTCTGGAGAGCTTTAATCTCCATTGTACAAATACAAGCCACTAGCTTTTCTAAACAACAATCAATATCTTCATGCTAATAAGTCCTTATGTACACCTACATCTCAAATGTAATGGACAATGTTTCAGGCTTATACTCAGTCAATGAGTCGGGGGCCCATCGAAACATCTAAATGTTTAGGGGCAAATCACAACTTTTCGTTTATGTATGAAGGAATACTTAACATAGCAATTCGTTATAACGGGAAAATATGCATTTTACATCCTACAATATCGCACATAGTTTAAAAACTAAGCATATACCCAGAAGTAAAATTAATTTTACTATTGTTAACAGAAAATCTAGGGTCTAGGCTACATGGTACAAAATTAATAGGTATTGCCTATTAATACCATTTAAACAATGCCCTAAAAAAAGACAACTGTGCGTTGAGAACTTCTAATCTCACAAATTGAGTTTAACACATAACAAATACTTAACATCATTCATTATGTTAATTAGTTAGAAGTCTCACACATACACATTTATTAATACTATAAAAATTATCACATCAGCATAATTAAAAACGAAACGCCTTATAGGCAGTGATGCCAACTCAAATTACTAAAGTACCAGTGTACTATCAAAATGATGATATTTCTGGCAAGATTTGACCTTAATAAAGTTAGTTTCCAAGAATGACTATAAACAGTGCAATTCAGTTATTAAGATGTGAAGATTATTTAGCTTTGTTGGGCAATTGTATGGAAGCTGTTGCAAGAAATCCAGAAATTTGATTATAGGTTGGTAAGGCAATAGGTTTAAAAGACGTGATCAGTAAACGCTGAAAAGACTAAGTATATGGTCAAACAGATAACACAGATTGGGGTTGATAATTTATAGATTACTATTAACATATAATTTGACAGGGTTTATGAATTTAAATAATTAAAAACTGTTTTAACTAGGAATAATGAAATTATATTGGAAATTAACAAAGGAATACAGTCGGGAAATGCGTAATATTATTCGGTCAGTAATTTGTTGACATCTCGCTTGCTTTCAAGGAATTTTACATTCACACACTCAGCATATTAGATACAAAACAATAACGTAACATAATAATAACGTGGTCTCTTACCTTACATGAAGAAAACAAGGTGTTTAGGAGGATATTTGGTCAAAAAATAAATGAGGCTACTGGGTAGTGGTGGAGGTTACATAATGATTAGTTACATACCATGTACTCATTACAAGACGTCGTTATGATAATAAAGTCTTGTAGATTATTGTGGGTAGGACATGCAGCGAGAATTGGAGATTCTAGAACCTTATTCAGCGTACTGACTGGCCAAACCCAATGGAAAGACCTAGACACAGATGGGAGGATAACATTAGAGTATACCAGAAAGAGATGGGGTGTAATTAGGTAGAATTGATAGAACTAGCTTGAGATATGGATAAGGGGCGCGCATTGTAAGTGCAGCAATAAACTTTCCAGTTCCTAGTACCATAGAATAAGTAAGTCAATCCATGCCTCTTGATCTCTGACACAACATATCCAATTTTTTAATATATGTTATTTACACATAAGTCAAACAAAGTTAGATAATTTTCAATGTTGATCCTTTTTGTATTAATTCAAAATGTTTTTGAAACAAATAAAATTTAATTATATTAAATACTCTAAGTGTACACTCTGTTTACCCTGAAAGGTATCAGTCTTACCTTAATAGATTGCATCTTATAAGGAGTGTCATTTAGAAAATAAGCTATCCTTCACTGTGAGCATAAGGTATACAAATGATTTAAATATCATGAATGTATTTCATGTGGGTTCTAGTTATGTCTTGGTTTGTTTCTACAGAAGAACTAGTAGGTAGTTGACTTTTGAGAAGTATATTCGTTGCAGACTTCGTGGTATAAATTTACTCCAAAACATATATTGGACGTTTATAGTTGTGGAAAAATTTACCATTCCGTGTGTGACTAAAACAAAATGTTGAAATTAAAATAAAAGTTAATTTACCTAGTGTGTTCTGAGTTACAGTTCATTTGATTACAAGATATCCAATCTTCATCTGCATTAGAGCATGATAGAACAAGCATCGAGTGGGTGGGCACCATTACATCGCAAGTCCATTACATCGCATTTTGGGAACAAATACATTGCAGGTACATCACGTCGCATTTCCCCCACCTATCTATACACAGCTAACCCTACTCTGACGTACAACCAATAAGATTTAAGGGGCGTATATATGCAATTACATCGCAAGTCCATTACATCGCGTATATTTTTAATTTGAAAATTATATTCTTATTTTATTATTTCATCTTTGATTTTCTTTGCACCATAGCAATTGGAATTTACAAATTCAAGTCTCCAAGTTGGTTTAGGGACATTCGATTTCTGGCAAGTTAGAAACTCTCCCCCTTCCAAACGGAAAATTTAAGGTGGGAGAAATACATGAGAGTGGATATGCTAACTTTTGCCCTTTCTGGAACAGATGCATACTTTTTAAATCTAACTAACTATTTAACTTCAAGATGAGAGTTGGGTACACCATCCTTGTAATCAACTTTGCCAACAAGGGCAGTCAGGCACATAATCCTTTCAACCAAACCTACCTTCATTGTGAGAGTGAAGCCTCGTTTATTATGTAACAAGTTGGATACAGCATGTTGGAAGACAAGACACGAGAATAATTAAGCTGTGTTTATTCTAACCAACTTGTTGGACCAACATCCTGGTTCCTCCACCTTTTTTAAATCAATCTACACATTTCTAGCCATGGATAAAGACATATTACTTGCCGTTTCTTCATTTATTTGATGACAGGAAATGTATTCTTGCAGAAGAACCAAAACTTAAGAAACGGTAGGGCATTCGAAGTTTTTTTTTTGCTAGACGTTGAATTGAAGGTGTATATGGTAATAGTGAGTTACCTACATTTGTAAAGTGGAGATGATAGCTTTGTACACATGTAACATTACAAAGAACAGAATACTTTTGATATAACTCGATTAAGAATCTATTAGCCGAAGCTATTATTATTTATCCTTTTTAGTGAGGAATTCTACATCTAGATATTATACTCTGAAAATTGAAAAAGAACACCTGGACACGGGTTCGATTCTCGTGTCCAGGTGTAATTTTTCCATTTTCAGAATTTAAATCAATTAGTTTAACTGTATTAGCCTTGTTTCATTCCATGATCACAAAATTATGCAAGCCCCGATTTTAAAAGTTAAACTAATCTGAAAATAAAACACAAGGTTAGACAGTCATCCAACCCGATAGCGCATGCGCAGAACCTCCCAACTCGGCTAACATGTTGAGCTGGTCGCTTATTTTCTCTAATAAATGATCCAACACAACCCAACACAACTTGATGGCTCTGACCGGCTCTCCCAACACCAACATGTTGGCCAACATCCCCAACAAGTTTGGAGTGCGTTTATATTGTAACACAACTTGTTGGAATCGTGTTGGCCAATATGGTTAGCTGTGTGTAGAGAGGTGGAGAAATGCGACGTGTTGGACCTGCAATGTATTTGTTCAAAAACGCGATGTAATGGACATGCGATGTATTTGTATATATACGCCCCTTCAATCCTATTGGTTGTACGTCAAAGTAGGGTTGGCTGGGTATAGAGAGGTGGGGGAAATGCGATGTGATAGACCTGCAATGTATTTGTTCCCAAAACGCGATGTAATGGACATGCGATGTAATGGTTTACACCCGCATCGAGTACATTTAACAGTAGAGCCAAGACACACTGAAATACACTCGACATAAGATGTCAACCTATTTCATTGTCCACATCAAGAATTCACAAATCACTTGTTTAGTAAATTATAATACCCGGAAATCCCCATCACCAACACAATCATTGCGATTGAATTATGCGGTGGAGAACTACCTGTGATCACCTGACACCAGGATAAATTAATACTGTGTGGTCAGAACCCTCAGAGATGGCTCAAGGGCCGGGTGAGCTGGACAGCTGCCTGGTGTGCCAAACAGAACAGCAACTTAACTTAACTTAACTTAACCTGGGTGTGATCAGAAAATACCTTCTAAGCCCAACCCAACGTAAACTGAGCGTAATAAAGGAGTTGCTAAACATAATAATCGTTTGTTTTTTATACTAAAACGAAATTTGACGTACTATTCGTATACTTTTTTATGGTGAATAAAATAGGATATAGTGCCACCATTAAAAAAGTTCTTTTACATCCACCATCTTGAAAAAATGATGACCCGAAAGTTTGTTGTAATGACTATCTCAGAAACCGTTCATCATATCAAAGTGTCTGTTACAATAAAATATAAAGAGAGAAAGATTATCTACAAAACATGTTGGTTTATTTGTAATCCTAACCATTAAAGTACAATATCACTGTGAAACATTTGAAGTATGATTACCATTTTGTTAAGTTCCCATTTAAATTATTTTCCTATCACGCCCAGACAACGCACATTTGTTTTAACCATTATATACACCTAGAAGCTTTGTTAAAAGGTTTTTAAATGGTATTTTGTTAAATTTCTCATTTATATTTTTACTATTATAAACGTGATAATCTTAACAAAATAATAAATAAATACGCCTAAATTAAAGTTGGTGTAGCTGTTATATAGACCTACTGTCACAAAAATCACCGATTATTTATCATAGGTAAGTGTCTAGCCACTGTGCAACTTCTCGATGGATCCCTGTGTGAAATTAGGAGATTTGAAACCTTCCGCAATCTTCAGGACCAAGACCACTTCCTAGACCGCAAGAACATCAATTAGGACTACTAAGGAGGATCAACACAAGGATGTGTGGCACTTGATATTTTCTTTGCTCACAATGTGTAACTGGTCATACCCTTACCACCCCTCAGTCCCTCTTTTATTTTCCCTTCGGATCTACGTGGATCTCAGGGTATCCCCAAATTACAGTAGGGGGGGATTGAGCCCCTTCAAGCCAACTTTGGGTACGATACTGTGATATATATAGCAATGATAGATCTGGATAAGGCGTTTTACTCTATTCCTAGTAAAAAAAACTGTCCAGAGACGAAATATAATGTGATAATAAAATTTTAAAAGGCTATAATAAACATATATAATCCGTGTAGGTGTAGTGTGTAAAGTGATTATAGAAATTATATGGTTGCAGGTTCTTTGAACAGTGAAACAAAGAAATGTTTTTCTCCGTTGTTCTTTATAGAATACATAGACTGTATAATCAGGAAGTTTAAAACAAATGATGGCGTATGCAGACGATCTTGCATGCTGGGATTGCAGCAAAAAGGGTATGGAGTTGTCACTAGGTGAGTGGAACTTATGTTTTGAAAGTTGTAATGAGGATGAACATGGGGAATATAGAAATAATGCATGTGGGCATGTGGGAGAAAGAAACGAAGTTTTGGATTAATGGAACGAAAGTAAAAAGTTGAAAAAATAAATATCTCGGGTGCGTGGTATCAGTAAGGGAGGAAACGAGGATGACATAAATGAAAAATTGAGGAAATTTGGCAAAAATGTAAATGCACTATACCCTTTGTTAAAAGACAAACATGTTCTTGAAAAGACAATGGCTGTCACTTGTCGTCTACCCGATGTAAATAAATTCTACGTAATTTTAAGTAAAGATAAAAAGAAGCGTTATACATAAACACTATTAAATTTGTCCTGTTTATTGGAGCCACAAAAATGCCAACAGTTAACAAAACAAAGAAGACAAAGAACATACAATTTAAAATAAACATAGACAAACATTATTAGAATCATAGACATATAAGAAGCTATATTTTGAAACAATAACTAACAAGTGCATCTATTGAAACAATATGAGATTCTCCCACCTTGAGTTTCTAACTCAAAACAACAACAAATATTAAGGAATTTTTACAGACAATATCAATTTGACGAAGTTCAAAGTATATGAGTCATTCTTCTTTTAACACCTAAACACAAAACGTAATAATTTCACTATGTTAAATATCATGCTGGAGTAGTAATCTTTCTACCCTTTCTGGTCCGTTTGTCCAGAAAAGTTTCTTTTGAAGGTTTTTGATCTCCCTCTTTTAAAGACGCATATGTCGGTATATTCGACAAGCTAGAGTGCGTACCTTTAGGCCTTAAGTTTGATTCTGTTGCTTTGAGACTATACAGTCGTTGAATAGGCCTCATGACAGTGCCAGTACCCGTTCTCAGCCGAAGCAGTTGATGAACTCCATCACGCCCAGCGTACAACTCTTCTACTACAGCTAAGGGCCAGTCCAGCCATTTGAGGTTGCCACTCCCGATGAGAACCACTTCACCAAACTTTAAAGGATATTCCTTTTTGCTCTTTGAGTTTTCAGTCAGCTGATCCAGATATTCACTGCGGAACCTCTTGCTCAAAACTTCACGCCATTTTTGCAAGTACCTTGACCTCTTCTTCAGTTCAGTTGTCCCCAATTGGTCACAATCAGGCACTCCTACTTCTTTGAGGTGCTGAAGAAATAAGGCCGGTGTCAATGAAGTTAGGTTGTCAGGATCATCTGATACATAGGTCAAGGGTGGTGAATTCATTATAGCCTCACAGTCACATAGCACAGTTGTCAGTTCCTCAAAAGGCAGCCAGGTTCTTCCAAGTATTCTCAAAAGCAAGGATTTCACTATACTAATAAGGTGCTCCCACCAACCGCCCCACCATGAAGCAGCAGAAGGATTGAATTTCCAAACAATACGTTGTGCTGACCTAAAAGCATTAATTTTCTCCCTCCAATTGTGAAAAAGCATTAGCTGTACCAAAGTTAGTCCCGTTATCATTGTATATGACAGACGGTCTTCCACGTCGAGCCACGAATATCCTCAGGGCCCGTATGAAGGCATCCGAGGACAATGCAGATACTAGTTCCAGGTGGACAGTACGATACACTGCACACGTAAAAAAACATGTCCAGGCTTTTCTTCTATCTCGTAGGTAATTTGGACCCACCAGATCCACTCCTGTGACTTCAAACACTACGGTGTCACGCACTCTGTCTTCAGGTTATGGTGGCACAGACCGATAAAAATGTGTGCCTGCAAATCGTTTGCACACAGTGCATTTCATAATAACAGAGCGAACAGTTCTCCTACCCTTTACAATCCAGAAACTTTCTCTAAGCAAGCTCAAAAGACCCTGCACTTTCACATGGTTTGCCTTGACATGTGTCTTATGAATCAATCTGGTGACCACTGGATATTTAGAAGGCAATAAAGATGGATATCTGAAATCTGACACATCCTACCGTTCCGATATTCGTGTTTTCAGACGTAGAACATCTTTGGCGTCCACAAATAAATTCAGTAACTTAACAGGTTCATATTTCGAGTCTTGAAGGGATTCTTTCTGAAAAATAATGACAAGGACTTCTGCCTCATCCACTTCAATCGCACTAAGATCTCCTCTTGTTTTCGATTGCTTTCTGCAATTACAAATGAATCTGAGCACCCATCCCGCAAGACGGAGAATTTTGTGGTACTGAGAGAAGAATTGGTAATACCACTCACCATCGGTGTTCACATTTGCTAGAGTCGTAACCGCACCGTTTCTTTTTTCCTGGTAGACAACTTCTTCCTCAGTAGAAACAACTTCTCTAGGATATTGATCTGGTGGCAGATTTAGCCATTCAGACTCCTCCCACCATCTCACTTGCTTCACTTTATTAGCAGAGCATCCTTGACTGGCCATATATGATGGATTAAGTGGACCTGGAACGTGGTGCCAGTCTTCTTTTGCTGTCAATAGTTTAAACTCTTGAGCCCTATTACATACATAAGTAGTCCACTGCTCTTATTTTGTATCCATGCTAAAACTGTACTTGAATCACTCTAGAAACAGAAGTAGTGGCTAAGAGCTCCAGACGTGGTATAGTGATCTTCTTGATAGGCACTACCCTGGCCTTAGCCTGAACAAGTTGAACTTCAATACAAAATTCAGTCTCCGATCTCAAATACACAACAGCACCATATGCAGCTTGACTGGCATCGCAGAACGCGTGAAGACTATACTTCGCGTTCTTCTGGGTGATATATCTGGGAATTTCAATTTTGTTCAGACATTGAAGTCCCTTAGTCCATTTTACAAACCTATTCTTTTAATTTGTAGGAACTTCTTCATTACAGCCCAACTTAGAGGCCCATATATGTTAAATCAACAGTTTTGGGATCAATGTTACAGGAGCTGTGAAACCAATTGGGTCATACAATTTATGAGCAACAGACAACATTTTTCTCTTAGTCACACTCTGAAAATCAATTAGAGGAATAAAGGCTGAATTGATGGCCAACATATCAGTTCCACGCCTCCAATGCAGACCTAAAATAGGTGGCTCTTCACTATTGTCAACTTCAGATCTAGAATATTCCCTTTCTCTCATTAAAAATTTTGCTTCAATCAACAAAGCAGTTGATTCTCTCATAAACTGATGTAGCTTGCTCACCTCATCTATACTCGAGACACAATTGTCTACATAAAAACCTTTCTGCAATTTTTTAATCGTTTTCTGGGAATACATGCTAGTTGCAAAACAATTCTTTTCACAATCTCTCAAGACTGAGTCTAGATGGTGTTCAATGACAGCTCCTAAAAGAAAAGGACTGGGTGAAGCACCGAAAACTACACGTGCATGTCTTAGGACTAAGATTTGCCCATTAGGTGTTTCCCACAAGAACCGTACGAAATCTCGATCTCGTTCACAAAGTCCAATCTGCAAGAAAGCTTTCTTTATATCAACGATAACACCAATAGCTTCCACTCTGAAGCGAAGCAGGAGAGACGGAATACGTTCAATCAAGTTCGGCCCTTTCACTAAGCAATCATTCAACGAAGGACAGGAATTGATCTTTGCTGAGACATTAAACACGGGACGAATCTTCGTGGTACCCTGTTCCTTGATCACTGGTCGGTGGGGAAGATAATGTCCCTCATTACATTTAGCATTAACCACTTCTTTTATGATTCCCTCTCTCTTACACTCTTCAAACACTTCTGTGTAGGCTCTTTCTACTTCAAGGGCTTTCAGATTCTGGACCGTTGTTTCCAGACTCTTCTGAGCTATTGTGAAGTTTGAAGGGAGAGGGGGGTGGCCATCCACCCATGGAAGTTCAACCATTTAACGACCATCCCCATCCCGTTTGAAAGTTTGTTTAAAATGTTCTAATGTTGCTAATTCTCTTTCAGCCTTTGTCCTTCGCTTATCTGGGTCCTCGATTCCCAAAACATCAAGATCACAGAGTGTGGGAATGGACATATGTTTAGCAAACAAAGAAGTTGTGGTCATGGTATGAGAAAGTGACTTCTTACACGGAACCCTGCCCAGTAGCGTCCATCATAAATAGGTGTTCACAGTTACCAAACCACATTTAAGAACGACTATTTCACCTGTGAGTATTTTCCCCGCAAAATCAACCCCAATCAAAACTTCTACCGGTTTGACCTCATCATTTATTTCTATACACAACAGTTGTAGTTCTCTCTGACACAAATCTTTTCTTGCGGAAGGCACAGAACTACATATTTTGTCATAATCAAAAACTTCAAAGTCGCATACGTAACGGTTTTGGAAGTTTACCAACTGGATTTGAAAACATTTGTGTGAAACTTCACCTAACTAGTTTCCTCCAAACAAAGCATGCTGAAAACTTTTTTCTCCTATTGATGTGTATCCCATTTGTCCTACCACTTCTTTCAGAATGTATGTCTGGGATCCCGTGTCTATCAGAACTCAAACATTTCGAACACTAGTTTCTAGTTTGGGATAAAGTAGAATACTGTGTTTACCATCACAAATCAAACACTTTAGTTTACATTTATTTGAAATGTGTCCACCTTTCAGACAAACAAAACAATGTAACGCCGCCCTTAGTCTTCCCAAAGAATAAAGGCTGGTGCACAACAAAACTAAGAATAAAAAAAGGAAATAATTGCAGAGGAGCCGATAGGATAATCACAAAAGAAAATAGGCCGTACTCAGGTCTATTCATTTTCTATTTCCCTGAACTCACACTTCAACTATTTAGTAATATAGATATTTATATATATACTATGGTTACCTGTGAAGGATATAACATATAAAAAATTTATATAAAGAAGTATGTCAGAAAATAACATTTTATTTATTGATATTGAATAAAGAGAGATTAAATGTTGGACAGTAATAAACATCGGTATATATATATATATA
>CABFOV010007609.1:0-27525 GCA_902141375.1 Timema poppense
GAGAAGTGTGTCAACGAATTGGGTTTACGTGCTTGATTGTTACCTATTGACCTTTTGGACTCAAAATTGAGGGGGAGTGTTGAAAAGTATGTTCCTTAAATCTTGTGGGTTATGCCACTGCAGATTACTGTACTGAGGCTGTACAATTTTTTGCTTGCGTTCAAAATCTCTACTCATTTTTCTCATTATCTATTCATAGACGGGATGTTTTGAAGACAATCCTTGAAAGAAAACAGCTGTTGTAAAAAGTTTGTCAGAAACTCACTGGTCGGCAAGAGCTGATGCAGCAAAACTTTAGTGCTCGGTTTTGAAGACATAGAAAAGGCTCGGAAGCAGTTGTCACAAAAGACTATAAAAAACTCCACTATCTGCTTGGAGGGTCAAGGTCTAGAGAATAGCCTAAGAAATATGAAACTGCTCTTTTGTCTCTGTTCTGGAATGACCTACTAGGAAGGATTGATAGAACTAACAGAATCCTTCAAGATAAAACTATTCATTTGTTCAAACCAACCAAAGCAATTCAGGCCGTGCAATTCTATTTATGAGGAAAAAAGACTATGGTTTGAACAGTTTGAGGAAGCAGCATTGAGACTTAGTGCTTGTGGAATTACAAACTACCAAAGGAAGCGTAAATGTAAAGTGTTTGCTAATGAACACTATGGAATAGAAGTGACCATTGATGATAAACAACAAACTGTTGCGTTGAAAAACATTCAAAGTTACTTCAGGAAAAATTAGTCTATACTGTGTAACCGTGGAAATGGGTAATCAATTTTCTGCTGCCGCAGTGAATGGAACAAGGGGGGGTTGGGAGAGAGAGCTCTATAAGTGTACTATGAACTTAAAATTATGCTCAAACCAGAAATATATAAGTGTGATATCATACATTTCTCATTTTAAAATACTATTTATTTAATTTTGATATAAATATATATTTTTTTAATATGGTAATATATTTTCACTGGTATGGATTCTCTTGTTTTCTAATGAATACTATGATATAATGCTTGGCTCAAATGCATTATTTAATTAAGTTGTGCGTTATCTGGGGGGCTTTTAACTTAAAATATGACATTATTTCTGTGTTTGGTGGCAGCAGTGTTTAGTGTGAACCATGTTCCTCTTTTCATTTAGCATGCCATTAACAAACTCATTTGAAGTATTATATACCTACCAACAACAAAATTAGTTCAACAGGCCAGCCTGGTGTAGTTCTCCTTTAAGGTCTACCTTCAATGACCCTTGTCACAAAAATCTGACAAACTAGGGGTGAGGAGAGGAGTAAAGAAGGGGGTCATCACAAATGAAGCACACTCAAGCAGTAGTCATATATTTCCAAGTCATTAATCAAGTATTTATTTTAAAATCAGTTAAGATCATTGCTAAATTATAGCAGTGTGCGAAGTCAACTTTTTGAATTCGAGGCGAACTCGAATCAAATAGATGGAATATTCACAAAACCAAACCTAAGTTCAAATATTTTCTTTTAGTTGTTTTATGCTTAAAAAAATATTATATTGTGGTTATTTATATTACCTCCATGCACTAAAATTACTTGGAAAATGTTTTATTTTAATTTATTTTTAATATTTCGTGTTAATCTGACAAATCAATTTTCTATCATAGCATTCAATTCAATTCAATTCCTTCAGATTTTTTCCCATATCAATATTAGTTTTGTAATGTATGAAACAACTCAGAAAGGCTCAATTTTTGCTGAGGACACTTCTGTCCGGAATTTGTTTCAAAGCCAAGTGAAAATTTTGAAGCTTCACACACCCCTTCTGAATTGAATTAACAATAATTTTAAATAACTTGTGAATTGGTTGATACTTGCCTTCAAATTTAATTTAGAAATTAGCCATGCAAATCAGTATTACTCATATAGTTAATATTGCTCCCACGTAACAAGATATTTATAAACAAAGAGGTTTTTTTTGGAATAAGGGCACTGTATTATATTCTTGTTAAAATATTATGATAAACTAGCTAACCTATTTATCTGTGTGCGTATAACCCAAACGGGTAGTAAGACGCGGTGCTAATAATAATAATAATAATAATAATAATAATAATATTTATCTGTGGTTTGTGTAATTATATATTACAAGTCATCCACAAACCTAAAGAATATGTTAGTGAAAGGTGTGCAAAGCTCTGAATTTGCTTTAAATATTCATCAGCTTTGACTTTATTTGGAAAAGAAAATTATGACATCAACCTTCGCAAAGTTTCATCAATTAAGATTTTAACAGCTTAAAATGTAGCGGTATGTTAAGTTTTTGTTATTCTATGTACGTACATTACAAATTAATGTTAAAAACAAATTTCATTTTACAATAATTCAATTGCATGTTTTTTTATGATGACTTAAATAATATAGTGGCCACTCAACTTAACCAATAAAATTCTCGACTTTTTCCCTGATTTCCCATGATCATTTTCTAAAAGTCCCGACTAAAAAGTATGTCACACCATTCCATCCCTGTCCCCCAGTTTTTTTATTGAATAATAATAAGTTTTAAAATTTAAGCAAACATTTTATTATTATTATTATTAGCACCGCGTCTTACTACCCGTTCGGGTTGTAGCACTTACGCTAATGTGTAATTGTAGGGTAATTGTGAGATGAAATGGAGGACCTACAGTTTAACGTGGGATCCGAACCCCTATGAAAGCCTGGGATTCCACATATTTACAAGTTGTGATTAATACACATCTTGTCAGAGGTGAAGGAAGGGTTTGGTAATCAGATAAATCTGTGCCGGGACCGAGGATTAGAACCCCGAACTCCCAGCACAGAAGTCCGACACCTTACCCCTAGACCACCAGGTCACCCATTTAAGCAAACATGTTTTGTATTTGTATTAACAAAGTCTACTAAGAAATAGAATATTATAAAATATATTACAAAGATAAAATGTAAAAACAAAAAAGACAGTATAAATCACATTGTAATTTACTGATTTAGTGATTATCATATTTCATATTTTGAGTATATCATTTTCCCAGATTTTTTTTTTTTAATCTACCAAATTCCTAACATATACCCATTTTTTTCCAACCACTTCAAATTCCCGGCCATTTCCAGTTTTCTAGGATTTTCCCATATGGCATACACCCTGTTGATTTATCAGCTTAAGCTAAAATGTGTTAAAATTACAATAAACCACTTTGGGACATTTAATTTCTAAAGCTATACAAATATAACACATATTTTTATCAAACACAAAAATGATTTAATCAAATTTTGATGTGGCTTTGGGAATATTTTATCTATTTTATTCAGTTTCAATGAAAGAGTAGGTTTTGCATACCGTTATAGTTAGCTATTCCATATTTTTAACAAAGAATAGTAAGTGCCAAATTTGTGGTCTCTTAAATTTGTCAATAAAGTTCCTTCTTCAGACATTTCTAAAATGAAATAAACGTGAACCTCTGGGTTATCGCGAGAACTGGCGATTGTCAGGTTTTCTCTTCTTGTTCGGTTGCTTGTAGATAGTTGTTTTATTGACCTTTTTCCCTTCAGTGTTGTTAAACTGTCCATATCCCCCACCACCTTTTCGCTTGCGGGGTCGGGCCCCTTTGCTTGAGTTCACATCTAAGGTAAGAGTCAAAGAATGACAATACTCTGTAATCAGTTTTACACTTTTACTATAACAAAGGTGAATATATAAAGTAACATATGAAGCTAATGAGTTTTGTTTTAGTGTGTATTGGGTACTTACTATCTGTATGAGCTATCTGCATATTTGAACAAATGGGGTAGGATTAAGTAAGGTAGAATTTAGATTAAATGCACCAAAACTCGCATGGAAACATTTTTAAGGGAAAGCCTCTGAACGAGATTCCAAGTTGAACGATAGTTATCTTCCTCATCCCATATCGTATTGTCCCAAAAATAGGCTGCACCCCAAATTTTTAACTAGTTTCAGAGAAAACAAAACATATTCCCACCTAAATATGATCAATGTGTATTAAATCATTTGAAAAGAAATTACTTACCGATAGGTGCCAACACTTAAAATTAGGTTACTTGAATATATAAACTCACTTTCAGAGGAAAAAAACCACACTATTTACACTTAAAATGATGTCAATGGGAAAAAAAAAGTTATTCATACTCAATATTAAATCGCTTGAAAAAAAAAGTATGTTATTCATACTGAAAATGAGATCACTTGGAAATTAAAAAATAATGACAGATTTAAAATGTGATGAGTGAAAAAAAATAGACTAACATTGAGACACTTCGAGATGAACGAAAAATTATTGTTCTCACAATAAAATAAATGTTGACCAACATACTGAAAAAAAAATCTAACTCGAAATATTTAAGCTCCCTTTAGCAAAATGATATATTGCCGATAGAATGTGCTGAAGAAACTAATTTTATTTTGGCAGCCATTATGCCTCAAATATTGTACACACAAATAAGATAGTCAGTCTTCATCTATTTTTAAATAACTTTGCCAACTATCAAAGTTAATCTATTTTTGATTTAAAAAATATTTTATCATACTTAAATTTGTTTAGTTATATAAGAATTATATCAATAAATAAGATAAATATAATATTTAAGATTACAATTTGAATTAAATGGGAAGAACTAGTTGCAGATGGAAGGATAACATTAGAATGCATCCGAAAGAGATAAGGTGTAATGAGGTGGACTGGATATAACTAGCTCAAGATAGGGAATGGGTGAAAATAGGAATATATGGTGTAATTTTGAAAACTGCGGCAATTAACTTTATAGTCCCTAATCATATAGAGTATTTATTTAAACCAATAACTAAAACTGTAAAATAATATAATTAGATTTGAACCCACAATTTCAACATTGTGAGTGATGCATCCTACCAGTGACCTATGCTAGTAAGAGGGTTTATGTTAATTTTTACACGGTTTTTATAGTCTTTGTTTGAGTTAATTCATTTAGACACCCTTATTTACTATCACCACTCATCTCATCGGGACATGGAAAGAGCTCAATGGAAAGGATGTACAATTAGTACATTCGGATGTCCCCTAGACAACGATACTTTAGTACTGGCTAATCCTCCCACAAAACTGGAACACCAGTGATGTGGCCCAGATCTTGATCACAAGAGTTAAAAAGAACCTTATACAGTTACCTAAAATATTAACACTTTATAGTACCATAGGTACCAAATATCAAAATAATATGAGTTAGAAAGGATACTGAGGTCCACGGATGGTGGAACTTTGAAACCAAATGAAATAGCCACCTTCGCCAAGTCGAGTGTCTCCACATCAAATATTTGTTTCAAATGGTGTGAGTCATATGCCCTCACATATGACTTGTACGCACTCTTGGCTGACATGTTTAGAAAGTAGTTCTTTGAGATCAGCTTCTCCAACTAAAAGTAAAATTGAAAATTAGCATTTTTCAGTTTTAATACAACAAAATAATATGCATGAAATAAAGTACACTATGCATGTAATGTTTTATGTCATTAAGTAAATATTGAAGTGTGTGAATCTTCAGTGTGTTAAAGTAAAAGTCGAGGCTCAAATCGATGAAAATGTAGGGAATGCAAGAAATGGTGAGCGTTTTTGCAGTATTTATATCAAAACAAATCCAATATTTCTCCAGAAGAAACACAAAGAGTTTAATTTGCTTAACATGTTGACCTAAGCAGTTCTTGAATTACTCTCAAGGGTGTTTTGGAATTTAATCTTTGCTGGCTTGCCATTCTTTAAACCCCCCTTCCTATTCCTTCAAAATTGTGGCTTTTATTTCTATTTTGTTATGGCTCACTTACAACATAGTGTCAATTATAGTATTTCTCCTCTCACCTCAACTCGCGTAGTAAGACCCTACTACCCAGTTAAAAAATAAATGTACAAAGAGTGGGCTACTAACCCCCACAGACTACAGACTAATATAGCTTAATATTTTATTTGGATTCGATACATTTTCATTGTAAAATATTTGATTCTATATTGGCTCATGTAGGTCAGAATTAATATAGTTTTGATCCAAACTTGAAAATCTTGGGACAAGATTATCGATTGGCCAGTACCTGCAGCTGAATGTCAGCAATCTTGCTCCAAGAAAAATCAAACTCGTTCAAAGGTATACGAGCTTGTTTGAGGTAGCGAAGGAACCCCAGTTCTTCTGGACGAAGGATTAGCAAGGCATGGCCGCGGCCCCCCTCCCCTCGAGCTGTGCGGCCCACACGGTGAATGTATTCCTGTCAACAAAACATATATAATTTCACAGATAGAGGAAATATGATTTTTACCAAGCATAGATTCAAGAACGAATGTGCCGTAGGTAATGAAAACGGAAAAAGTTAAAAAAAAAAAAGATCTTTGACTTCGCAATTATTGTATTGGCCCAAATATAGTGCAATGTTTTAGACCTAAAAATGTTCTTACTAGAATTGGACTTTTATTATATATGAAACCTAAAATTTTCACTAAAAGAAAAGGTCAGATTTCTATAGAGGTATATTATGTAGCATATTGTAACTGTAATGACCATCCAGCGGAAAACATTGCGCATACACCGATCTAATAATAAATTCAAGTTCAAGAGCGAAGTGAGAAACCAGCGCAAGCACATGAACTATCATACTCATACATGTCTAATAATAAGCTCATGGTCAAAAAGGAAATAGAGAAAAGTGGGGAGGATTTCCACCCTTCTGTGTAAATATACTGGTAATTCAGTAGAATAGTGTTAGTTGTTGGAAGAATCTGTGCTGTGTTACTGATATTTAAAAAAAAAACACCCATGGCAGATCAGCAAATGAGTGATCATGTTGAAAAGAAGGCTTCCACGCCGTCTCAAGTAAGCGAGGGAATAAGGAGGAGCTACAATATGAATCTTAAATTAACACCAATATATGAGGCACGACAATCATATAACGTGCAGGCTGCTCACACGTTTCTAAAGCTAATATATGACTTTGGAGAGAGAGTTAAGAAAAATTTAAGAATGCTTCCATATCAAGTAAAGAATTCAGAGGTGCTGATAAAATTATGTCAGTTTTTTAAGTTTTTACCTCAAGGAAGTTTCTAGACTTTTTTTTATTTTCCATGTAGAGCATCTTCGACATTCAATCCAAACTAGAAAAAACCAACTGCTATGCAGATGTCTACTCAATTTACTAAATTTACATAGCTATGCAAAGTATAATATTTTGTGTGTGCATGTAGGACCCCCCACCTCCCTACATACAAGCTAATCTATTATATATTTGAATCCAACGTCTTTTCCCCGTGTGTTGGTCCTTAATGTTATTCCTTTTAAATATTCCTATATAAGTGTTTTATCATCCTTTACCAATTCCCTTTTTTTCCCTTTTGTGTTTTTTGGTTACCTCTTTTGGGAAGTTGCGTTGCGCGTTTCAAACTCCTCCCTGATGGGTTTCGATAGAATGAAACCTAGGTTGGGGGATTGGGCAGTGATGATCGATTTTCTTAAAGAGGCAGCCAATACCTATTTGTCCATCAACAGCGATGTAAAGTGTGAACTGTGTTCTTCCTTTAATTGTGGAAGCCATATTGTGTTCGTTCCCTTTTATATAGTTTCTATCCATCTTTCCTGTACCTTCTTCCAAATATATATTACTATTTATTAAACATTGAATATGTTTTTAAAAATCCGAACTTTGGGAATATATCAAATTATTCAATTCGACCTAGCTTTGAACTGAAAAAGTGGATTTTGCACACTCTTAGCAATGATGCTGGAATATAATATAATATAATATAATATAATGATGAGTCTGTGAGCAAATCAGTAGTGTTTGTAGGAAATACTCTTACCTTGGGATCATCTGGAGGATCAAACTGGACAATCCAGTCCACAGCAGGGATATCCAGGCCACGTGCTGCCACGTCTGTACACAAGAGAATCCCTGTTTCTGCATTACAAAACTCGAAGAACGTGGTCGTGCGTTTTGTCTGTTTCTGCTTACCCTGGAACATTTATCAACTAGTTTATCAACTAACATTTATTTGTTTAGAAATGATAAAGTTCCCAATGGAAAACGATAAAGAAAATCATTAATGTACTAATATTTAATCTGTGTTGGGATTAAGAACTATGTAAAACAATTTGATATATTAGGAATAAGGTAAAAATATAACTTAACAAAATATACCTCATAAAACAACAAGGTTTTCTTTACAAATCAAAAGTGAATTGTAAAGGCGTTTGAGATTGAGATAAATATATGTGCAAAGATAGAAAACAGAATTTTCTTTAATGTGTACCTATTTATACCAAATCATATGTGATGACTCATGATTAGACATGCAAAAGGTGAGGTTATTTTTAGGGTAAAAGTGGTGTTATTTTTCTCAATAAGCGATGATATTACAAACTAAAAGCGATATTATTTACATAAATTCAAGTCAAATTAGTATTTGTTTAAAAAAACTAGGATAAAACTGTCTTACATTTTTGTTCATATCGTGTATTTAGCTATTTACTAACATATTTGGGAAAAAATCAAATATAAATAAGTATAAAACATAACATGTTTAGTAATATCAAACAAGATATCTCAATAACATTACCTTCGTATCTTACAAATAGCAATATTGAAATAATCAATTATCAACTCAGGTTCAGACAAAACAATAATAACATCGAAACATGTCGTCACAGAGGATTAAACCACTATTGAAATAAAGAAACGGGAATGAAAATTAAAAGAGGTAATTTTGCTAAACATTACCGTCCATAGCAAGGTCCATATATATATATATATTCATGTCCTTGCTTGGACCTAACATGAAATATTTTAAAGGGTGTGAACAAAAATCAAAATTTAGGTAATAAATAAAATGATAGAATATTAGGAAAATGGTAGAACACAAAAGTAAAAACACTAACACATATTTACAAACACATAAATATTCCTTAGGAAGTAGTAGTACACTGAGAAAGATGTTGTATTCAGTGATGCCAACTTTACTGGTATGGATGAAAACTTCTCTGATGGCGATGAAATTCTCTGAATGTTTCTCTATTACTCTATTCAAGGTAGATGGTCCATTGAGTAATAGAGAAACATTAAGAGAATTTCATCTCCACCAGATAAGTTTTCATCCATACCAGTAAAGTTGGCATCACTGAAGACAACATCCTGTTCAGTCTACTACTACTTCCTGAGGAAGATATTATAATAGCATTGAAATATTGATGTGTGTGTAAATATGTGTTAGTGTTTTTACTTTATTTGTGCTCCGCCATTTTCCTAATATTCTATCATTTTATTTATTACCAATCTTTTTGCTCCATGCACTTTATTTCATACATATAAATTTAGGTAATGTAATGTGTAAAAGAAGAAATTGACATTTTTAATGCCAACCTCTGATAAAAAAAAAAGCTTAAATATCCTGAAAACACTCATTTTTCCTTTGATCCATTTTAAACCTATAAAATAAATAAAAACTTGATACTATTTGTATAAATGGCAGCCCTGGTTTAGTGCTATCACCAGTGTTACTGTGTTAAAAATAATATTGTATGATGTGGTATTTGCCACATTACAAAGAAATTGGATTTATTTAGGAAAAAGGTTAAATTCGTGTTATTCGCGTGAAAACAGTATAATTCATTTTATCGCAAATGTGAATTTTGCATGTCTCTACCTATGATAATTTCAAAGCACACCAGAAAAAGTTAGCTATCAGCATGTGTTATTTTTAGGGCCGTCAAACTCAATTCCTCGATTCTTACTGGTATTGAAATAATCGAGAATCGCTCAAAATATTACGATTCTCGGTGCTCAATCCTTAGTTCTTGATAAAACTGTTAAATAAACAAAAGGGAAACATTCAAAATAGGTTATAATTTATTATCTCTCATATTAATTTAGTTGCCATTTCACTTAAATACCGGCAAATTGTAAATATACCGTAATGGCCCGAATATAGTACAATCTCGAAAATAATACGACCCTAACATTTTAAGGTGTTCTACATGAAAAATAAAATGTCTAGAATATAATACGACCTGACATTATAACAATATCAAGAGGTAAAAATTTAACAATTTTGACACACTTTTAAAAAAAAGTATAAGTCAAGTTAGAATAGTATAGAATACATGAATCAATTTTAAACAAACAATTGATATTTAATTCACCGACTAGAATGGAAATTTTCTGTAATATATTGTTATATCTATCATTAATTGATTTATCACAACACGTTTATCAAAAGCTATGATATTCCTATCATATTAAAATGGCTACTCTCTTGTATTATTATTATTATTATTATTACTCTCTAAAATATCTTAGGAAACATGAGGATCGAGCTGACCTATTTGTACTTCTCATGGAGCAATGTGTCCAAATAGCGGACCCACTTACATGAATACTCATGACGGGGAGGTCGATGTAGTTAAGGAGCTCATGGTAGTACTTGACGGCCATGCACGAGCTCAAGAACACCATCACCTTCTTCTTACGGTTCTTCTTCAAGAAGGTGAACAGAAGGAGAAAACGTTTCTCTGAAGGGCACACAACATAGCCTGCAGGAGAAGGAAGAGCTTACATATAAACAGGTGAAAGGGCTTGACTTATGAAATGCTACTGTTTTATTTGTGCACTGCTTTTATTACCAGTCTCTGCTATCAACACTTAACTGAATGTATGGATGTTATATTGACTGGATTATAAGAAAAAGTGTTAACATTTAGTTATTATTTGTATTTTATTTTATTCCACAGCAGGTGTCAGCAACCTATGGCAAGCACGCCAATAGTGGCATGCGAAACAATTTTCAATGGAACACTGAGCGATTGGAGTAAAAATCATATAGTAAAAACTTTTAGTTTTGATAATTAAAACTATTGATGTGAGTAATAATTTTAATAACCACATGTTTTATGTTTAAATGAGTCAATTGTTTTGTTTCAAAATTTTAAAATAATTTCTTCAGAACTTAAATTTTGCAAAACACATTTTTATAACATTTGAATTTATTGTGATTTATAAAAAAAATATTAAATATTCAATAAATGGTAGTTATTTAATATTATCAATTTAGAAACATGTTGTTAAATTTAAATTTTACAAGATCAACTTCAATTTCTTTTTATTGCTGACTAGTTAAATAATCTAAAAATATAAACAATTTGGGTGGGCTTAGATTGTTTGACACGCTGAGCGACTTTGCAATATTACTTCGGCACAACACTATTAAAAGGTTGCCGGCTGTTCTACATTATTATATTTATTTTCTCTTAGGTTCATAAATTTTTCCAGGATTCAGATTTGTACAATAGTGGATTCAACCCAACTCTAGTTCTAAGCAAAATATAATATGCCATTAAATAAATAAGAAAGAACTGTTGAGGATTCCAAGAAGATTAATGGGTATGAAGCATGTGGGGAAGAGACCGCAAGGGAGATCAAGTAAGAGATGGGAGGAACAGATAGCAGCAAGTGTGCAAGTGAGAAAAGGAGAGTGGAAGAATGCAGGAGTAAGGGCAGTGGGAGATGGAGGCATTTTACTAAACCGACCTGACCATAGACTGTAAACAGTTCATGATGATGAGAGTTGTAGAAAAATAAAGCACAACTATAAAAACACACATACATACATACCCACACACACATGTACACACACACACAAAACACAATTTTTATCTAACAAACCCGAAAGCAAATTAGGCAATACTCAGGTAAAAATAAAAAAATATATATATTTTCTTTAAGAAAGACTTTATCTATTTAAATTACGAATTTTTTTTTCTCAAATGAATAAAACACAAAGATTATTCTAGAGATGCGTCTGGGGAGGGGTGGTGGGGGATGAGAGGGGTTGGATTTTTTTTTTTTTATATATAAAGTCACATGAGCCTGGGATGAACCTAATACTAATAGCCGGCAGTTCCAAATATGTGTGACTTTTTCGACTTCCTGTAAATATTGTTGTACCGTATTGACCTGAAAATAGGTTGCTCCCGAGTTTAAGCCGCACCCCAGATTTGCAACCATTTTCATAGGAAAAACAATGTACAATTAAAATAAGATCACTTTGTGTAAATCACTTGAAGAGGAAAATCAATATACTGAAAATGAGATCATTTGCAAGGAATAATAAATGTTTACAGTTAAATTGAGATCACTTGCAAGGAAAAACAAATATTTACAGTTAAATTGTTTTAAATATGGTCTGCCATCTTATCACTTCCAAATTTAATACATACGCCTAAAGTATCTCACCAAAAAATAGCAGCTTCGATCAACATAATGCAGCTAAATTTTTATAAGGCAAATAAAACCCACTTTGTCCCCTCTAGTAGTAGAAATATATCCCAGTAGAATGCATTGAATAAACTAATCTTTAAGGGTTTGGCA
Source organism: Timema poppense (assembly GCA_902141375.1). Taxonomy (NCBI): domain Eukaryota; kingdom Metazoa; phylum Arthropoda; class Insecta; order Phasmatodea; family Timematidae; genus Timema; species Timema poppense. The sequence continues at coordinate 12,363 of CABFOV010007609.1, forward strand.
GCTATTTTTGTGTTGGCACGAATAAGACACACAGAAAATCAAGGTTCATCTATTTTATGTGGCATATCACACTATCCATTATGGTGATTAGTAACTAATTCAATATATATCAATATATGCACATCTTAGCGATAGAAAATTTGGTATGTATTATCTAAGAGTGCAATTATAGCCTGCATTAAGGCTATATCAAAGCTGTTCTGGGAAAAAAGTCTGGTTTATTTTCAGGTCATTATGGTAATTTTAAAAGCGGTTGCACATCTTCTGGTTAGCAAATTTCTATTAAAGTCCTCAATTGTCTATTTAAATCCATAACGCAGGTCGATATTGGGTCTGACAGGAATAGAGACATTCGTATTAAAGAGATTGATGGTTTAGCTTAGGAGCCCTATTTAACTAGATTTAAGTACAATCTATATCACACGAAACCCACCTTGCTCAAGACCTTCAACCGTGGCTTTGTCCTTTGTGTCATCAACACCGACATACACCGGCTCTTTCTTCAATGCCAGTTTCAGCAAACCTTCTGTCTTGCTTGTGCTTGTTGCACTGAATAACATGGTCTGTCGGCGTTCTGAAACAAAACCACCTTGAGGTAAGATAAATTAAAAGTAAAAAAAACCCCCACTAAAACTAGAAAAGTATTTTACTGTAGTCATTGAAGGTGAATACAAAAATACACAATAAGGGCGTGTGGAGCTTATAAAACTTTGACTTAGCTAAAAAAAAAATCAGCTTCGACAGTTATGAAGTGTTATGAATAAAAATAATGACAGCCGAGTTTCACATGCATGTTAAATTTTATTCAGGTCTTGTTCTTATGTACACTTTGTTCATCTGGAAAGGAAGCAGTCTTACCTTCAAGTATTGCATTATGGCCCCATCTTATAAGGAATGCCATAGTCGAATGACGTAAGGTAAGTTTTTTAGGGCAAGCAAAGGGTGCATGATGAAAATTTGTAATAATTGAATAACATGTTATAATATTAATGTCATATATCAATTGTAATCAAACACTTTTATATAATATTTTATAAGAAATAATAATCATAATATTTAGCACCGCGTCTTACTACCCGTTCGGGTTGTACGCTTTTAAGTACTAATTACTCTAATGTATTAGGAATTGGGAAGGTTGAATTAGAGGAAATGAACCCAAATTTGCGTGGAGGTAGAGTGGAAAACCATTTAGGAAAAACCACCCTCAGTTCACCCGACCGAGATTCGAACCACGATCTCCCTGTCCTCAGCAGTCAAGCAGCTCAACACGACTAGTGCGTTAGCCAACTACGCCGAGGCGGGTTTTTATAAGAAATTTCTGAGAATGGATAAGATGAGAAACTAAAGGGTGAGAGGGATGGTTGAGGAGCTAGTGCAGGTAAGGACAAAGAAGGCACGACTGAGGTAGTACAGTAGTGTGAGTAGAATGGAGGGGGAAAAGATACCAAAGAAGATGCTGGATATTGAAGTATGACGAGGAGAGGCAGGAGGCCAAGAGGAAGACCAAGGTACAAGTGGCTGAAAGAAGTGCAGAGTGTGTGTGGAAGAGAGAAGGGAGGACTGGGTAATGGTTGAAGAGAAGAGGTAAGGATATGTTGGAGAGGCTTATGTTCCAAACAGACCCGGCCAGTGGCTGGAAACTGTTCATTATGGTATACTATGCAGAATCGTTTATGGCCGACTTCTTGGTCTAGAGGTCCACAGTTCGATACGGGTGGTACAAAAGTTATGTTTCAGGGCTGTCAAACTCGATTCTTACTGGTATCGTAAGAATCGAGAATTAATCTTAATATCACGATTCTCACAAATCGATTTTCAGCTCTCAATAAAACTGGCAACTAAGCAAAATGGCAACATTCAGAATAAGGTTTAAATTAGGAGGTATAGCCAGCACACTTACCTAGGTGATACTGGAGTGTCTAAGATCAGTTATGGCGGACGAATTTAAACTTTTGTAACGTGAAAAATGTGTTCTTTTCGTTATAAAATCAGCAATTTGTTGTATTAATTTTGAGTTTATTTGAATTTTTGGTTTTGAAGACCTTTAGTGTGTTTGGTAAATATCTATAAGAATGTGAGATTAAAGTTTCAAACAATATGTGTTGTAATGGTTGATTCCAAGTTTTTCATTGAGGGGTGAATAGGGTATTAGGCACATAAGATTTTCTATGCAATAATGATTGGAAAAATAACGAAAAAGGAAATGTTCAAGAAAAACAGGTATTGTGAAGACTAGTATTTTTCCCAAAATGGGAACGGTTCCTATGGTCGCCATGGTCTGGTTAATGGTTAATTAGATTTTTAAGGCTTCTATTGGCATGACATAATCATAATCATCATCGGGATAGTGTAACTTTACCTGTGTAGTGTGCCCCAACCCCAGAAGTCGGCTACATCTCAGCTTACGCCTGTATAAGACCACAAATGTCTAGTTGACAAACCCTGGTGGCATTTTAGAGAAAAGGGTGGAGGGGGGAGTTTTCAAGATAAAACAATTTTTTTATAGATTATTCAAACTTCGAGTTGGCTATTTGGATTTAATTTGACTTCATATTGAAAATATGGACTTCTCACATTTCTTATCCTTAATAATATTTTCGGAAGGGGTTTAAACCTCTCACAGTACAGCTCTTGGGATGAGTCCTTTACAATGTTTGAATCCTCAAGGGTTGGTGCAACCTTGAAAGAAAGAATGTGTTCTGTCTTACTGGGCAGCAGGTTGATGATCTGCTTGATTTCCTCTTCAAATCCAATTTCGAGTATCCTGTCTGCCTCGTCTATGATCAAGCACTGTAGGTTCTTGAAAATAAAGTCTGGGGTGTTCTGGAGATGATCCAACAGACGACCAGGGGTCGCCACCAAAATGTTGATACCTGAGAGAACACAATCAACAGGGGTGTACCCAAATCTGGAATATGAATCTCAAAGGAAGTGATAATTTTATAATAAGGGAAATCTATACAACTAAAGAAAAAGGAAAAATAAACTACTACAAGTAAATTTGATAAAGAAAGCCCACCTAGGAAAAGAGGAAAAATGAGGGAAGAATTCAATGCAAAAAGGTAACATCTTCTTCCTTTCTTCTGTCTTCTATTTATCAAACACAAAGAAGAAAGAAAAAATACAAACACTGGATTACTCTATTTTGAACTTAAATATAAATTTAAATTTAATCACTCCATTTTGTTTTGGAATCCACATTTTTACTCTTTCCCTTGGTGGGCTTTCTTCATCAAATTTACTCTTAGTAGTTTATTTTTCCATTTTATTTAGTTTTATCAATTTCCTTTATTATACAATTATTTAGCCATTGGACCACCTCATTTCTAGACATCGAAGAACGTGAGAAGCATGAGAGGAAATAGTAAAACTAAACATTATAAAATAAATAATGATAGAATTGCAGAAAAATAGATTACAAATAAAAATGAAAACCCTAACACATGTTTTTACTTTTATTTGTGTTTTATTTTTCTACAAGTCTATAATCTTATTTATATTATATTTTAGATAATGCCCTTGATTATGATGATAGTATTAAAATTCAAGTGTTCAATCGATAGTCTTAGGTCTAGTTGTTAAGGATCATGTCACGGAGTTTCAGAGTTTATAACAAGTTTAGTACAAATTAGATTAAGTGAAAAATGACAACCCAGACCCAGGAATAGAACCTGGGAGCTTTGGCTTTATGCGCCAATGATCTACCAATGAACCATCCTGGTCTGTCTTGGTTTATTGAATTTGATCCGGTTATCCCATAGAGAATCATCACATATCAGTTTATGATACACACGAATTAAAGGTTTGATGCAGTATATTTCATACATAATATTAACCTTAAATAAACATTTAAGCTTTCACAAACCTACCTTTCGATAGTTTTTGCGCCTCTGTCTGCCTGTTGGTTCCACCCATTAGCAGCCCATATGTGTGGTGGTGATACTTCATCATTTCCTTTAGGACACCAAAAGTCTGCATGGACAGTTCTCTCGTAGGGGAGATAATAATACACCCAGTACCTGCCAAAACAGGTTTTAAATAGCTGTTAATTCAGGAACTAGCAATCAAGTGGGGCTTTTAACTGGCGCTTCTTTCCATCCCACCTTAGCACCAGGTGTTTTTTTAGCACCGTGTCTTACTACCTGTTCAGGTTATATGCCTATGCACTAATTAAGCTAATGTGTTAGGAATAAGGAACGATGAATTTAGAGAAAGTGTACTTGCTTTTGCATGGAGACAGAATGGAAAAAAAAACCTTAGTACACCCAACCGAAATATGAACTTCGATATCCCCTGTCATTGACAATCTAATCTAATGTGAGAGTAGCACGTTAGACCACATGGCCACCGAAGCAGGTACAATGTTTATTCTTCTTCTTCTTCTTGGAATTTATAGGCTTGTTGATACATAGAGGTTATTAGGGCTTTTATGGTTATTAATAGTTTAATATTGAAGGTTGGAAAGAAGTTGCCTTTATCAAGCCCGCTCAGAATATATCAGCCTGCCAATGACAGGGATATTGGGTTTCGAATCCTGGTCAGGTGTATTGAGGTTTTTCCCCCCCTAAATGGTTTTCCACTTTCCTTTCATGCAAATGTGGGTACATTTCCTATAAAATTAAACATTTCACATTCCTAACTCATTAGCGTAATTAGTAAATATACATATAACCTGCACAGGTATTAAGATATGCTGCTTAAATAATAATAATAATAATTATTATTATTATTTTATACATATAATATATTGTGAAGAAATGGGAGAAAATAAAGTTAAACTGATTTGCTGTCTTGTATGTCTATATTTTTTCCCCTAATTTTTGCAATTATTCTGCATAGCCACTAATGGCTTTCTGGGCCTATCATGGCATCACAAGAGCCCTGTTAATTGTTATTTTTCAGGGTTCCTGCAAAGCCTTCACAGCTACCGCAGTGGTAGCGAGGCCCGCCCAGTCCCCACTGGGCTTCACCCCCGCGGGCAAGCCCCTGCTTCATGATATTGCCCATCTCCCCCGACTTGCAATTGTGAGGGAAAATGTAAGAAACAAGATAAATTATTGAGAACGGGAGGCAAGCAGAGGCTTTTTTCAAAAGTGGATGAAGTTTAACTTTGAGCAGTGATGTACCGAGGAAGTGTAAAAGAGTGCTCTAAAAGACATACTGTGTACCAATATTGACATATGCAACGTAAATGTGGGTAATGAAGGCGCAGAATCAAAGAAGACTTCAAGTCTGTGAAATGAAATTTCTGAAAAGTAGTATAGGAGTGAGAATAATGGACGAAATGAAGGCAAGAAGGATGATTAAGGTCAACATCTCTAAAAACAAATAAGCTACCATTTTTTAACATACCATGTAAATCCCCAAATTAGTTACACCAACCTTAAGAAAATATACAAAAAAAAAACTAGCAGGCTTGTTGCTTTCACATGGAATGGCCGAGATGTCGTTTGTGAAATGTACAGTTGGCATTTCACTCTTTTAGTGTGAAAATATTAATTACATTTCAAAAGAGAGGGGCGGGGCGGGGGCAAATCAATTTAAAATATTTGAGTCTTCTTTTAGTCTTATTCTAATTTTAGTTAAAATCTGTTTTTTTATTTTCATATTTAAGTTTTAAAATTACACATTCATTTAAATCAAGGTCAGTTCAACTAAGTTTTAAACTGGAAAACTTTTTGAAAAGTTGATTTTATTTTGAATCAAAGTGAAGAAACCATATCAGGATGTCTACCGAATTATGCAAACCGTATTTCATGACTTTTCATGAGATTTAATAATATTTATGACAAAAATTTAAATGAAAGAAAGGATGAATAAATGTCCATCCACATACTTGACAATAATATAGCTGTCCACTCTTGCAATAATTTTACCCATTTTATTTAACTTTTTTATAGTTATTTTTGGACTATGTCATCAGTTGGCAGTAGTTGTAGATTTAAGATAATTGTGAGAAGAGCACTAACAAATACACTTCTTATCTGCATAATGAACTTGGCTCACAAAAATTCATGAACTTAAAGATAATTTCCCAACTTTCATGGCTGAAAGACACCCTGTTGGTCACAGACCACTATTTATTTACTCACCATTCCTGGGCATGAACCTCAGCTTGTAAATCAGCTCGATGGCGGGGATGAGGAAGGCGAGCGTTTTTCCCGAACCCGTCTTGGCCGACCCGACCAGGTCCCGTCCTTCCAGTAGGGGCGGGATGGACCGAGCCTGGATCTCTGTCATTGTGGTGAATCCCAAATCGCTTACACCCTTCAGTGTGTGCTCACACACCTTGTCAGCAAGAGCCGCGAAGGTTGCATTACTTAAAATCTCCAGAGCTACGTCAGAGCCGGGCACTTTCAAAAGAACAATAAGATTACCACATTTTAGGTAAATACAATTGTACCAAGAGTCAAAGTATGTCCGTGGTAAAGAGAACATAAAGGAGAATAATATATGAAATTAGTTTTTTTCACCACTACGTCTCACTACCTGTTCGGGTTATACACTTATGTATTAATTACGCTAATGGTTTCAGGGATTAGGAAGGTTATAATTAAAGGAAGTGTACCTGCACTTAAATGGAGGGAGAATGGAAAACCATTTTGGTAAAAACACCCTGAATACACCTAATTGGGATTTGAATCTTAATCTAACCATTATTGGCAGTCTACTCTGACACAAGTATAGCGTGTTAGACCATGTGGTCACTAAAGCAGGTATGAGATTAATTATATATATTATATATTTACCGAATTCTGACAAAGCATACATTAAAATATTGTTTATTTAAAATTTAAGTTACAATAAATATATATAATGTAACTTAAATTTTAAATAAACAATGTGCTTTAACGTAAACTGAGTATGCTATGACAGAATTCGGTAAATAATCCTATCCACTGATACTTTATTCATCGCTGTAGGCTTTGGATTAGTTGAGAAAAAGGGATGTTGACAACATAAATAATATTTAGGATTGTACACCTGCACAATTATTGTAGTGAAGCCAGTATTAAAAACAATAATTCACACACAGCACAGTATGTTGGAGATAATTTAATCAAATTTAATTTTGATGGTATCTAAGTTTAAGAAGAAGCCATTAGTTTTCTTATTCGATTAATAAATTCGGTCACAAACCTAAATGGTTTTTTAATAACATTGTTTTCCCACCGTTTATCCATCTAAAAAAACCATGTGATGAAATGGTCTCAGAAATATCGGGGTTCTTAAGGAAAATTTACTATGACGAGTTAAGACATGATGTCGAGAACTATTTCTAGACACATAAAACTAAAAATAATCGATAGGTTTTTGGAAACTAACAAAATAACCTAGATATTAATTTATCTTATTAGTAATATTTGTCAATTCGTTGATCAACAAATATGATAGCATAAATTATAACTGAGAAATCCAAAGACATAACATTTCAAAGTTGGCACTAATTTTTGTATTTATTTTTTCCTAAAAATAAACGTTTAATGACAAGTTAGCTCTTCAGCAACTGGAAACACACTAATAAAAATCCAAATCCTTGGATAGTTTGCAATTTGAACATTTTTTTTTGAGAAAGTTTCAGAGCTGGCTAGACCACTGTGAGGAAAGTTTCACATATTTATATACCTTCTTTAACTTTGCATGGTCTATAAGCATAGGTATATATCTCTCACTATTAATATTTCCTAGTAATATTCCTGTTTGACTTTTGCTGTCAAGAAAATGTTAACACTAGGAAAAATCTTAGGTGAAAATCGATTATATAGACATATAAAGAGTACCTAGATTGAAATGTTTGCGCACACTATCCCTCACGATCTGCTGAATGGATTTTATTTAACATTTCTCAATGAATTCAACAATCTGTTGGCAAGATTTGTAGAACAAATGCAATACAACTTTCCTACTCTATAAATGTAAGAAATTCATTTAAAAACATTATATAAATATACATTTGTTCAGGTTATAGACATTGCAATTTGATTGAATGAATAAATTATACAAGAAAAACTTTTACAGTGTGGTGAATAATATAAATTCATATTTTAGTAAAGAATGTCCTATATTTGTCCTTTGTGTTATTTGTTCCTTTTACACGTTCCTATCTTAGTGTCCTATCATTCTTTACCATATTTCCTTTTTATCCTCCCCCCCTTTTTTGTTTCTTTCTTTAGGAAGTTACGTTGCACTTTTCACACTCCTCCCTGAAGAGTTCTGATAAATGAAATCTAGGTTGGGGGGTTGGGCGATAGCGATCAATTTTTTGAAGACGCAGCCATTACTTTTTTGTCCAATGGCAGCAGTGTAAAGTGTGAAATGTGTTTTTCCTTTCATTGTAAAAACCATATTGTGTTCGTTCCTTTTATATGTTTCTATCCACTTTTCCTGTACCTTTTTTCAAAATATAATAAAATTATCTCAAAAAGTGAAAAGAGGGGTTTCCTTAAAGAGGTATACAAGAATATGTTAATAATTGGTAAGAAGCATGTGTATGGTATAGAATATATAGTTAAATACATAGATATAAATAATATAATTTAAAAAGGATGGGGGAAAATGTTCTCCCAGTTAAATTAGTGGTAGTAGAACGATTTGATTAAAATTGTTGGGTACATTTTTATTTCTAAAGAGAAGGAATGAGCCCCAGAATATTTATATGTTCTAGTAATATTTCCACAAAGTTCATTCCTGCTAACCATCCCTAGCCTGTGTATACCAATCCAAACATCTAAACATACATGACAAGTAGTGTAATTCAGTTGGGATATCAAAATAAGTTTGTACCTAGGTCAAGTGAGAATATGGAGCAAAATGAATGCAAATTAAATAAAACATACTATTATTAAGTCTTACTGACCGGACAGGCTACCTACATATTTACAATAATGGGGTAGAGGAAATACACCCACATTTTTTTGAAGGAAGAGTGTAAAGCATTTATAAAATAACATTCAAGTACACACAGCTGAAAAACCAGATCAGATAAAGTTGACATCTTGGCCTGCATACCCACTGATGAGGAAAAAGTTAATTGAAATCAAGTCTATTAGGTCATACAAGACAGTAATACTCACATTTGGACTCCAAGTTGTTGGTTGGAGCCGAGATGGTGTTATCCAAATCATCCTCAAATCCATTCCTATGATTATCTTTAGTTTCTGACTCATCTGACTCATTTTCACTCTTCTTTGATTTCTTCTTTTTCTTTTCTATTAAATATCACATTATTAAATAAAATACAATAAAAAATAATAATTTATAATATTTAGTACCGCATCTTACTACCCGTTTGGGTTATACGCTTTAAGTACTAATTACTCTAATGGATTAGGAATTGGGAAGGTTGAATTAGAGGAAGTGAACCTGTATTTGCGTGGAGGGAGAGTGGAAAACCATTTAGGAAAAACCACCCCCAGTTCACCCGACTGAGATTCGAACCTCGATCTCCCCGTCCTCAGCAGTCGAGCTCAACACGACAAGCGCATCAGCCAACTACGCCACCGAGGCGGGGGGAAAAAAAAAGTAAAATTAAACTTCCTTAACCCCTTGACTTATCACTTAGCTGGGCTATGTGAACCAACAGTTACTTTTTAGTTTCATCTCACAATACCTTTATACACAAGTCGTTATATTTGTGTGTTGTGGTAAATGCCTAGTCAAGATATATCAAGGGGTCTTCACTTCAACTCCTATTTGAGTGCTAAGGTTGTGTTTTAAATATATTTTTACCACCGTGTATTACTACCTTTTGAGGTTATACGGTATGCTTATGTACTAATGAGGGAGGTTATATATACCTGCATTTATATGGTGGGAGAGTGGAAAACAATTTTGGAAAAAACCCCTTAAGTACACCCAACTGAGATTCAAACCTCAATTTCCCCGTATTAAGTAGTCTAGTCTACTGTGAAAGTAGCCTGTTATACCACGTGGCCACCAAAGCAAACCTCGTTTTAAATTAAACTTTATTTTAAGTGTAAGTAAAGTCGATATCACTTATAATTTTAAACATTTTGTGTTTGTTGGAGTAATTATTGTGTAGAGCAATCAATCATCTAGACAGATGTACTCTATTGAAAACATTTAATAGCAAATTTAAAACTTATTAAATAAAGCACCATATGCCCATTTCAGATCAAATAAATGGTACGGCACAGTTGTATATACTTTCCCGTAGTCTATTATGGTTTGGAATGGAATTTAAAAAAATCAGCTTTTAGTGCTTAGAAATGTTTCCCTTTAAAAAAAATAGTTTACTACTTATAAAACAATCTTAGGATATAGATTTCAAAAAAATTGACTGAGGCATTTTTCCAAAAATGTTGAGTTTTCAAAAATTGGGTGTTTAGTGAAATGACCCTTTATTTTAAAGCAAAGATTTAAATCACAATTTCATATTGAGGAAGAAACATAGTATTTGAATAGAATTCTTCAAATTGATCCAGGTTCAGACAAAAATACAGATGGATGGAAGGATAAACAGACGGACAGACAAAGATTTGAGTTTGGAGGCACATAATATCAAGATTCATCACTATCTCAAAGTTAAAAAATATCATGATCACAACACTTTTTCAATTTGACAGTAAGAACAGTGATACAACAAAATATGGCTACACCCATTTTATTGTGGTAAGTCTTAGTATCACCTAACCCCCCTCCCCCCCACCATAGTACTGAGTGATACAACAACCACCAGTTAACAAGCCTACATTGTGTTATAGTAATGACATTAAACTATAGTGCTCTTTGTACATAAAGGCTTAGATTAAATTTCAGTTCCTGATTGTTTTTGAAAAAAATAAAATTTATTACTAACGCAGTCTTACTACCCGTTCGGGTTATACACACTTACGCTAATGTGTAATGGTAGGGTGATTGTGAGATGAAATGGAGGACCTACAGTTTGATGTGGGATCCAAACCACGGTGGAGGCCTGGCATTCCATACATTCACAAGTTGTGATTAATACACGTCTTGTCAGAGGTGAAGGAAGGGTTTGGTAATCAGATAAATCTGTGCCGGGACTGAAGATTGAACCCCGGACACCAGTACGGAAGTATGCCACTTTACCCCTAGACTGTCAAGTCACAAATAAAAAATAAAGTGTAAATAAACTGGACTGGTGTGCTCACAAAATACAATGAATGCCATTGAGAGTAGTTAATTCAAGACAAAATGTGGACCGTGGTTGAAATATTATTGGTCCATATTAAAACATAGCGAGAAAGAACTCCACACAGAAACTAGCAAAACCTATTGAGGCTATGCGTGACTCAACAAAGGCAAGTTTTGCACTGGGTTGTTGTCTTTATCTCAGACCAGACTGATCAGCAGAACAATTTAAATCCTTTAGAAATAAAAAATGCAATAAACAAACCAAGCCAGTTCTTATAGGAACTCTCTTTTTCTCTATCTTTCTTTAATATTAACGGTGACCTGGCGGTCTAGGGGTAAGGTGTCAGACTTCTATGCTGGCGGCCGGGGTTCAATCCTCGGTCCCGGCAAAAATTTATCTGATTACCAAACCCTTCCTTCACCTCTGACAAGACATCTTGTGAATGTGTGGAATGCCAGGCCTCCACCGTGGTTCGGATTCCACGTTAAACTGTAGGTCCTCCATTTCATCTCACAATCACCCTACCATTACACATTAGCGTAAGTGCGTGTAACCCGAACTGGTACTAAGACGTGGTGCTAATAATAATAATAATTTAATATAAACAATGACACAGTGACTATTCCCATACTAATTAGTGATTTCAAGCAATCTGTGTAGCTCATTGTCACGGATTGTGTATAACTTTTAAAGTAGTTAGTTAATATAGCTTGAACACTATCATAAAATCTTATTATAGTAATCCTGGTAGCCTTCATTAGAAAACGATAAAATTGAAACCATTTTACAATTAAAATTGAAAAATAGTTATTTTAAAGTAAATTAAACTATTTCTCTGTGCCTTATTTTTCTGTTTTAAAATGCATAATGTGACCGCCTATGTTATCTAGTGGTCAGAGTTCCTGACTAAAGATCCAGTCATTGTTTCGATCCACGGCGCTTCTAAAATGTGAAGGGGTCAAACTCATCCTCATGAGCTTGAATAAAACAGTAGCAGCTCTAGTTTATAAAACTGAGATTTACAGCCAGAGGGCTTGTTGTACTGACCACATGACACCCTCTATCTGAAAATGTTGGCCCTATAATCGCTATCAGAGGCGGCTGCTCGGTCGATATAGCTCACTTGAGGGCTCACATCATGGAGTTTAAATGAAGAACTAAGAAAATTCTGATGGATTTGTTTTCTTGTTCGATTGTATTTTGAGATGGTTTCAAGGCTTCTAAAAATGGAATAAAAAACTTACGTTTTACTTGGTTGTCATTATCAGCATTATGTCTCTTCTTTCCAATCTCGTTCCCAGTTTCTTCTGTAGCTTGCGTCACTTCTACGCCATCAGCCATGTTCTCCAACTTTTCTTTTTCTAAAGTTAAGGTTGGTAAAATTGTGAATTTAATTATGGCAGTCATTTTACATATTTTCACAATATAAATTAGAAACTGAGGTGTAAGTAATATATTTTAAAGCTACCCATTTTTTTTTATCACTGTCTTTTACTACCTGTTCAGGTTAGATGCATATTATATGATTTTACTCTAAAAGGTAGGGATGAGGAAGGAAGCATTTTAAAGGTAATCTACTCGCATTTGTGTGGAAGGAGTGTGGGAAACCATTTCTAGGGAAAACCACCATCAGTAGAACCGACAAAGATTCAAACCCTGATTAGTCAGTCATCTGCAGGCCAGTCTAACAAGAGAGTGATGCTTTAGACTGCATTTAGCCACTGAAACAAGTTATTACAATTATTACATTTTTAAAACCATATTTTTGTTTAGAGTTTTAACACTAAATATTACTATTTGTTCAGGTTATACACATATGTATTATTTATGCTAGTGTGTTAGTATTGAGAAAGGTTAAATTTAGAAGAAGTGTACCCACATTTTTGTAGAGGTAGAGTCCAAGGAACCATTTAAGAAAAACCACACTCAATAAACCCGACCAGGCTCCAAGCCCCAATCTCCCTGTCATCAGCAGACCAGTCTATTGAGAAAGAGACACCTTAGGCTATGTGGCCACCGAAGCAGGTAGGGAAATGCTAATGGAATAATTAAAAGGAAGGTACAATTTAAAGGAAAAGTAGTCTACCCAAATTTGCATGGAGAGTGATTAACTATTTGGAAAAATCTCCCTTAATACACCCAACCTGGATTTGTGTCCAGACCTACTTTATTATTGGGGTGCAAGACTAGCAAAGCCCACATCTACACATAGTGGATAAAGCTACATTCATTAAGCTTGGTTAAGTAGGGTAGCCTATTATAGGTTTGTAAAAAATATAATAATTTATATTATTATTATTAGCACCGCGTCTTACTACCCGTTCGGGTTATACACACTTACGCTAATGTGTTATGGTGGGGTGATTGTGAGATGAAATGAAGGACCTACAGTTTAACGTGGGATCCGAACCACGGTGGAGGCCTGGCATTCCCCACATTCACAAGATGTCTTGTCAGAGGTGAAGGAAGGGTTTGGTAATCAGATAAATCTGTGCCGGGACCGGGGATTGAACCCCGGCCGCCAGCACAGAAGTCTGACACCTNCCACATTCACAAGATGTCTTGTCAGAGGTGAAGGAAGGGTTTGGTAATCAGATAAATCTGTGCCGGGACCGGGGATTGAACCCCGGCCGCCAGCACAGAAGTCTGACACCTTACCCCTAGACCACCAGGTCACCCTCTATATACAAACAACTTATATACCTAATTCATTTTGACTATAAAGTTTTGCTTGACAACATATCTGTGATTACATGTATTTATATGGCTGTTTACACTAGTGTTAAACCCCCTTTAACGCAGATATTAAACTCTTTCCTAACCAACTTATTGACCTATGATCTAGCTTATATTAGATTTTTAAATTAAATTTTAATGTGTCCATATGTAATTAATTTTAATGTTTTTGCATGTAATTTTCTCACCGTCTATCTCTAAGGTGTGTTTTACAATCTAATTAACTGCCTAAATCTATTTACTGTCAATCACATTTAATTATTCCTTCCATTAGGTGCAATTGTATTAATACGTGTTACAACTTTTTTCCAAATTTTAGTGTAATTGTCATTCATGTGATTTGTTTATTTATCCTCTATCATGTATGGCGAGTCCTTGACTATTTCATATGCTAATTGTTAACTTTTTAATATACTAGGACTATGTCAAACCTCCTAATTATATAACCATTTTGTTCTTTAACATTTTTGAGTACTCTTTTGGTATTCTTAGGGACGTGGTTATATAGGTTAATCGATTTTTCCTAACTTAAGGGTTCTATCATTAATAAATATTGTTTTCTTCTTCAATTCATATTTATTTATTAATTTTATTCAAAAATAAATTTAAAGAAAAATCTTTTTTATTTCTTCTTATAATAAATTAACTGCTTTACTCACTTTTAATATTTAATTGACTAGAGGTTTAACAATCATTCAAATGTTTTTACAAGTATGTTACTTGCAAATCTCCTCAGATACTATTTTATTTTTAGCACTGAATGTTACGCATTGAGTTTATGGGGGCTAAAGATTTATATGTTAGAGGAAGTTTACCAGCATTTGTGTGGAGGTAGAGTGGAAAACCACTAGTAAAAAAGACACCAAGTACACCCAACCGGATTCGAACCCCAATCTCATCATTAACAGTCCAGTTTATTTCAAGGATAAGATATTTGACCATTCGAACTCCAAAGCAGGTAATCAGCAATAAACGATCAAGAATGTTGTTGCGTAGTATAAAAACAAAACCTTAAATTTAATCAAGTTCAATATAGGTTAGGTTTGACTTACTTAACAGTTCATTCTCTGCTTCTTTCAATTGAAGGAATTTCAATTTTTTCTTCTCATGTTTTTTCAATTTTCTCATTAATATTTTATTTTGAATAGACATGGTTACCAAGCTTAAAATAGAGATAATATAGTTAACTTTACAAGTGTTAATAACACATGCTGCAGTAGCTTACGCAGCTACCAGAAGTCCGCCACATCCACAATAAACTAACCGTTTTTAGCCAACATTAGAAAAATAAATGGAACCAATCAAAAA
>CABFOV010007610.1:0-19215 GCA_902141375.1 Timema poppense
AAGCAGCAGGTCCTGAGCTTCATAAGCTGGGTAGGTAGAAGACCCCTTTGGAAGAATAATCACTTAAAACACAATATTCTTGAAATATCAACAAATATTAGTTTACAAATTAATAAGATATAGATACATTATACATTTATATTAATTCACAATTCAAACATTACTATTTACACAGTTTGCACAGAGAGCATAGAATTAAGAAACTAGTACATATAATTATGGGTATGCGGCGCAGGACTAGCATACCCAGAGAATACGCCACTGTTCATAATAGTTAAGAGACCAATGATTCTATAAAAGGAACCAGAAGACTCAAAATAACTTAACAAAGACCATAGAGTGATAAAATACAGTAAGGATGTGTATATTTATTGAAACATACAACTGCTTACTTACAGTGAGTTCTGTGATGATGGCACCAGTTCTCCAGCCATGCTCTAGCGTAACATCAGCCAGATCACTATACGGGTGGTCTCCAAAATATAATACTTGTTGTCCATTCCAACCTGTCATGTCCTGAAGTTGTTTTACAGTGCCCTGGAATATTTTTTTTAAATGGGGTGAATATTAAAAATTGTTATGAAAAGATAAATGAAAAGTTGATAGAAATGTTTGAATGTGGCACCAGGCAGAAAGTATCTTTGTATAAATGTCCCCAAAACTAAAGTGAAGTTTTATGATATGAACAGGTCGGGAAATGATTGTCAGAAAACTGTTGGAACAAGTGAATGAGTTTGTTTATTTGGGCAGAATGTTCTCTATTAATGGAAGGATAGGTGAAATCGACAAATGGGTGAAGAATGCATCTCGGAGAGTAGTTGGCTGTGGCTATTTGCAAAGAATGAAGTAGTATCGAAAGAGACAAGATGATAATTTATAAAAGTGTGTTAACACCAACATTGTTTTATGGATGTGAAGCTTGAGTTTGTCAGGAGAAACACGAGAGCAAGGTGAATGCGGTTGGAATGAGATATCTAAGAAATGTATGTGGAAAAACTCGTATGGACAGAGTCAGTAATGAATGGGTGTTGAAGGAGTGTGGTTAAAAGGGTATCCAATATGTCACTGTGAAAGAAGTGTCTTATTTTGGTTTGGGCATGGTGAGAGGATGAGTGTGTATCGAGTGATGAAGCAAATATATGAAGGTAGAGTGTGTGGATTAAAAGGAAGGGGTAGGCCAAGTAAGACATGGCTAACTCTTGTAGATGTGTGTGTGTGTGTGTGTGTGAAAGATAAATACTAAGAGTTTATTATGTTTGATTATGTAGATAATCATAATTTAAAATCGCTCGCTACATTTATTTATTGTTACATATTTCACATCACTACATATGGCAATATGTGATACTGAGTTATACAACAAAAAAAAAAATCTGCTAGAAATTTACAATTATGATGAGTTCAAACATTCATTATATTAGACCTGTACAAGAAATAAATAAATTTGTACTAGAATAATATACAAAAATGGGATGCTTGAGAAACGGTCAGGCCACAAAAGCTCTCCAGTTACTTTGGCAAGCGACTTTTATGGTGATTGAGGCTGCAGAGATGCCATCAACAGCTTTGTTTCGGGTGAAGCAACTGTCAACATTTTTTTTTTACATGCAATAAGCTCTTGACAGTGGTGCTGTTTGTGTTTAGGTTTTATCTAGTTCAGCAGTTGATATATACATTTGAGCCAAGAGATTCTCTGATTTGTGACCTCCAACCTTGTAAACTACCCATGCATTGAGTGTTACTTGGCCAATAATGTTGTAGAAAACACGCATTGGCCATCTCCGAGAAGCAGCCCTTAGAGAGAACTTATGAAATGACTTTGTCAATGCCATACTTTGTATGCTATACTCTTTCTGGGAGTTTCGTCTCATTTGCACATATTTTATAACTTTTGTGGGGAATGCTCAGTAGTAGGACATTCTTCTAAGTCATTGTAATGTCCTCTTGAGCCTTGAGGACAGT
Source organism: Timema poppense (assembly GCA_902141375.1). Classification (NCBI taxonomy): domain Eukaryota; kingdom Metazoa; phylum Arthropoda; class Insecta; order Phasmatodea; family Timematidae; genus Timema; species Timema poppense. The sequence continues at coordinate 1,963 of CABFOV010007610.1, forward strand.
GGTAAATACCTTAGTTGAAAAGGAATTTGACAAAATCAAACCAAATATAATTTAAAAAAACTTACCTTTGATGCTTGAATTTTAATTTACAGTAGAGCGATTATTTTTCACTTTATTGTAAATAAAAGTTATTTTTTTCAAAATTAAAATTAAAATCTATTTAGTTAATTTAAAATACTTTATTTGGTATTTATATAATTGAAACAAGCTGAATTCTTACCTCGTAATATATTTTCCCTTTCTCTAGTTTTGTCACATGATCCCATAGCTGTCTTTTGCTTACAGGATCATAAACTCTAAAAGGGCGAGATTCATCGGTGAAGAAACGTGGTTTACGGGCTTGGACTATCACAACGTCAAAAAAGTTGATCCATTCTTCTCCCAGTAAGAACTCCATGCCTTTATTTCTAAAAAAATATTTTTTTCAATACAATTTAATGAAATGGAGTAAAAAATCAAAGCAAATTAAAAAATAAGAGTATTTTTTTTAATCAATTAGCTTAGACACTAGTTTTATGTGATAATTATTTAATCCAATAAATATATATGCATCAACAAACACTGCACATTTAAGTTTGAGTTATTTATAAATAATTCAGTCTTGATTTAAATAGTAATGATTTGAGCTATGGTCAACACATTCAATTTGTAAGCTATACTACAGAAAAAATTGCAATGTGAATACTGAAACAAATCTGTATTGAAATTAGAAGTTATGGAAAAACTGCTGGAGTAAATTAACTTCCCTGATATGTTTTCATTTATATTTCAGGTTAACTGAGATAGTTTCTATTTCTATTGTATCAAAGTTTAGACTTCCCGTGATGTCAAAGTAAGTGAAGCAGGGGCAATTTATAAGACACTAAGTGTTATACCAACAGTGAATAATTATATAAGTTCAACCCCCCAAACTAGGTGTAATTTTTAATGCATATTTAAATTTTACTTATGTTTATTATCTGTAATATTAATTAATTTGGCGTTTAATCTGAACCGGAAGTAAGATGCAGTGCTAAAAAAAACCTTAATCTTATCCAACCTTATTCAGACTAATGGTATTAGCATAAAATAATAATAATAAACCATTTGGATTTTAAAAGCAACTAAACTAGCTCAAATTAATTGAAGATTTTAATGAAATTGTCAACGTTATATTGTTATAGGCATAGAAAAAAAAAGCAATTTAAAATTATATTTGTGGCACATTTGGTTTTTAAAATAGAATTTTACAGCATAATAAATTAAGATTCCTTAAATTATATTTTAGTCATTTTTCTTAATATATTGAGGTTTAAATTAGAGTGCATTTATTGGTCAAATTCAATACATAGCTCAAGGTTTTCTTTAGTAAACCAGTCTTCTAGTCTCTTATAACAACATTGTGTTAACCTAAACTCTCTCTCTGCATCAACTCTCTTGTGGTCACATTCTTGTAACTGTCACCCTCCTGTGACACCCCCATGGGATGGGTTGGGAAGTTAGGGTATGGACCAGTCACAATACGTCCCATCTGTTTGGGTTTTACAGAGTGTTTTATCGATGTGAAGAATGGGAGTTACAGATGGAGGGTTACAAATTTAAAAAGGGACAGGAAGGTGTAGTGAGCTACCAGGCTCCTTCTGGTTTACCGGTCACTCAACCCAACTGAATCCCCAACTGCCTTATGGAACATACATCAAAGGTGCTGGCGGTGCAGCTGTCTTTTCAGCGATCTCAAAGGCAGGCCCGACTGGCCACAAACCACAGGCTCCCATGTCACACATAGAACTATCCAACTCACTCGGCAGCTGCCAGCATACTCCTATATACTTCCCTCCCGTGATCGTCTTCATCACCTGAACCAATCAGGGTGCTAGGCTCTCAAGCAAGAGGGGTTGAGGTACTAATAAATGAGCAAATATCAGTTTAATTTGGAGTTCAGCGCCTTTTCCAGCTCTCTGCTGAATCATGCTGGGTTTCTAGTATGTGATATTTTATCCACATCTCAATAACTTGCTGACATTTTGTCTCATATTGCTAGTGTGGTTGGTATTACTTAAGTTGTGATCACTATTCTACAAGTCATTTTTATTAATTATGCAGGTTTTGAAATTGATATGGCCCATAACAACTGAACCAGATACTTTTTAATGTATATTTGTATGGGTTCTGAAATTTGACAAAGAAAATACTTATCCGTCACAAAAATCCTCTTACTTTATATTATAAAAATTTGTCAACAATTTAACAAAAATAACCAACTTAAGAAATTGGTTTCTTGCGGGGACAATTCTTCTCTCTTGAGGGAATTTGTTTTTATTATGAGATTATGGTTTTGAGGAGGTGAACATTGTTTTTATATTGATAAATAGTTGTCACTAATCTTAACCTGTTTAATCAATACTTATTTACTCTCAGGCTTGCGATTCCAGCAGTAACCAAAATAGATTAAAAACGTTTTTTGTGTTAGGCCATAAGAGTTTTAGATTTTATAACGTAAAAAGTTATGTTTTGTGGAATGAAATATATGAGATTATTTTTAACTAGGTGTCTCCTATTAACCCGAGGTTGTAATTTTAAAGATTTATTTTGGAGATTTCACTTAAAGAACAATTTATTCTTATAGCTAATATACCGTAATTAACCTGTGCCTCTATAATTTTTACAATTTTACAATGTAAAATGTAAGTTATATTGACGAAAAAATTATTTTTGGTATAAAAGGGCAGAACATTTATAGCACTATCTGAGTAGCATAATCAAAATAAAATATCCTTTTTCCCCCTAGACAGGTATGTATTTCACCATAACTATAAATTAAATGCACCATTTTCCCTAATATGACTTTAACCTAGAGAGCCTAGCTTGAACTAAAGCTTAAAATCAAATAATACATTGACTCACACCGGTGGACACGCAGACAGAAAGTCAAGCTCAGCTAGTCTTGTTTATTGATGACAAGGTTGTCAAGATTCAATTCCCTGGTTGGATTTACCGAGGAATTTTGGAAAAAAAGTTGTCCCTCTTCCTTCATGAAAATGCACTCAAATTTCCTCTAAATATTACCTCCTTCATAACTACTCTATTGATAAATGTGGATACAATGAACATGTAGTAAGAGACAGTGCAATAAAAACCTATACTTACTTTAAATACAATATGATATAATAGCGTGCATTCAAATTAATTATCTTGATAACACAATAAGTGTTTTATTGCTTACAATAAAATGTTCCATGATGTAAATTCTTTGTGGTCTATGTATATATCCAACTGATGTATCAATGGTTGTTTCATATGGTTTAGAGCAACCAATAATGATGATGATGGGGATGGTGCCGATGGTAGTAATAGTAGTAGTAGTAATAATAATAATAATAATAATAATAATAATAATAATAATAATAACAACAACAACTTACACAAAGCGAAAAGGACTGTTTGTGACTAGGAAGAGCTGCTTCCCTGCTTTGATCAGTCCTTCAAAGTAAGTTTGTATAGTGCTATTTTGCTCGAGGTAGTCAGTAACATTATTTTCAACAATATTATGCATGATTGGGTGACTGCTTTGCACAGATTTCTGAAACATTTACATTCCTTATAATGTCTGATGAACAATATCACTTTACTTTATTGTATATTTACAAAATAGTGAAACTAAGTTTACAAAATTATTTTAATGGCTATCCTATCAAAAGCAAAAGTATGATTATAGAGAAAAACAAGATTTTGGAAGTGTGAAGAGTGTTTTAATAAATTAAGAGAGAAGTTTATCTGTTTATTATCATGGCTTAACCAAACTCTCCTTTAAGGTTGGCTTCCTTCTACTTATATCACATTACTTTACAGTGTTTCCACAAGTGAGATTTAAGTTATGTTTACTAAAAGTAAGCCTAGATACGACTTAGCTGATGTATTAGCACTTTTTAAGTTCTATTTCACAAGGGAATTTGTTCAATGTGCATAGTTTCTAACATACACAACTTTAAACCACAAGATTTTCTGGCTGATAAAGTGAAGAATCTCTCTCATACCTTAAAATGCAGTATCTCAGTACAGTAGCTAGTTGGCTTCACACAATGGAGGCTGAAAATTGTGTCTTTCCCTTGACATGTCATAAATCAATCAATAAATACTGAGCCTTTGATTTGTGAAGCATGCATTGATTTAGGAAATAGCAAGGGAAACATTCCCTGTATTAATCACACACTTTTTATATTTTCAGCCAGAATATGTCCCAGTAAAAATCTCAATTCATTGAATCGCGTGGGAAGGGGATGTGTCCAACGTTAGTGACACTTTTGAAATTATGGAACGCTATTACTCCCTTAGTGTAGCTCAATCAATGTTTCTGATATTAACTATCTTATAGAGAAGTGTGACGAACCCAACCAGAGCTCATGACTGGACTCCCACTAGTTCATACACTCTCTAACACTCGGTCAATACTCCAAGAGAGCAAAGCAACACACTGTCTTGTTTAAATACCGCTCGCTTGTCTAGGAGGCAGTTGTGCCGTGAAGGCCACACACACACACATTTTTTTAGCACCGTGTTTTATCACAAGTTTAGGTTAAACACATTAATTTTGTACTAAGTATGCTAATATGTTAGGGGTGAGGAAGGTTGAATTTAGAGGAAGTGCACCCACATTTGCATGGATGGAGAGTAGAAACCAATTAGGGAAAACCATACTCAGTGCACCCGATCGGGATTCAAACCCCGATCTTTCTGTCATCGGCAGTCTAGTCTATTGTGAGAGTGACATCTTAGGCCATGTGGCCACTGAAGCGAGTCAGACATTCTTTGATCAGCAAAATATACTATGAGACAAATGAACAATAAGATCGTGTTTACTGTAAATAATAGCATATTTAATTATTTCAAGTCTTAGGTCAAGTATTCCAACAATTTGAATTTATCAAATAATATACAAATGAGCAAATCAGAGAAAATAGCCCTCATCGGTGCAGGTCAGTCAAGCATGTCAACATTGCCGATCTTACCGACTTTGTCGGCCAACAATTTTCACAACTACTTTGGTACTATGTGAATTAAACAAAATTCATTAATAAAAGGTGTTAAAAGCTAATTAATAAAATGGTCAACTAAGTGTTTATCTTACTAACCTTCACATCTCTAAACAAAATCTCTGGGTGATATTCAATGTGATTCTTTTCAAAATACTCTGCAACATTACAAAGAAGCCCCATTTCAGGCACAGAAAACAAGTCTGCTAATTGAATCATTTTAAGTTTCACAAATGCCTGAAACATGAAAAGACCACACCATAAAAAAAATTAGTAGGCCAGATCACATTTAACGTTTGCACACAAGAGGATGAGGGAAGGGGTAGCATTCTGATAGGAAGACCGGTATCTGACACTTACAAAGCTTACATAAAGTACTTTCATATATTCATACTTCAAGTCATGTGATCTGCAGCCATAACTTTTTATAGATAATATCAATATCTATAAAATAAAACTAATAAAATAGTAACATTCTACAAATATTTAAGTCAAAAAAATATGTTTGTAATTTCTAAGCTTTTCTTTCTATCAGACTACTATAATCAGACAATTAAGAAAATGGTATTTCAAAAGGTTTATCCAAAAATGGTTCATGCATGGATACAGCACAATAAATTCATGACAACTTAAGTGACAAAAAGATAACATTTTGTAATCCATCATGCAATGGTTCAATAAAACCTATTTTTTCACCTCTTCTCACATGTTCAAGTTATATGCATATATAATAACTACACTAATGGGGTAGGGGAAAAAAGGTACATCTAAGAGGAAATGTACCTGTATTTGTGTATAGGGCACATGGAAAATCAATTAGCAAAAAAACAAAAACCTTAGTACTACCAGGGGGGATTCCAATCCCGACCTTCCCGTCACTGGAATACCAGATCAAATGAGCATAACATTTAGGTCATGTGCTTACAGATACATGTTTCAATAAAAACCAAACTTACAGGCTCATCTGCTTGTCGCTGCTATTTTATTACTGATAAATCCCTCGAGCTATTTTGTGTCTTACAGAAGGAGTTTCCAACCCCTTAAATAACTTAATTCAAAATTCACCAGAGTAAAGGAAAAATGTACCGGTTGGTGTCTGCCATGTGACTCAACGTAATCAATGGGAATTGTTTTGTTCCTATAAAGTCGTAGAACTTCTTCGTTTGGCACAGGACTAAGACCTCTATACACACTGCCTAGTTGGATTTGCAAGAATGAGTCGATTTTGAGTAACAAACCCTTTTCAATATCATAATGAAGTCCCCGTACAGCAAATCCTGGCCTGTATTCGAGTTGTGATATACTATCAGGATACTGAAACAAATAATAGAACAAGTATTTACTTATGAGTGATTTGAATGTGTCACAGATAGCTCAGTTGGTAGGGCAGTTGGCGCGTGAAGCCAAACAATCAAGTTTGTCTATATTTACTTCATGCAACTTTACTTGACTGAGCTTTCCTAGCATAACTTTACTTAGTTTAACTTGACATAACCTGTGTTCGATAGATTATGTCACTGATGTTCATTTAAAGTAACTTACTTATTTGGCTGATAAATAACTACTTGCTCCTATTATTTTCGAGCTATCAAGGGAATATAATAGAATAGTAACACGCTACTGATAAGCAGTCTGAACACACAAAGAAGCCTCTAATAAACATTTATTTTATATTTCATGTGACGTGGTGAGATGAACAATTTCTTTTAAATATACTTTAACTAACAGTTAATGAAAAAACGTTCAATATTAAATGCAGTAAAGAATTACCTCTGTTCTTTGGACCATTAACTAGACATGACAGTCCATTTATTTATTTTCACTTGAGGTTTGTTTTTCTTCTACACAAGGTTGAAGACTACTTAGCAGTTTCTTTTAGAAAACAAGAGCATCTTTTTCCAACTAATTTGGGCATTGTGTATTTGGACCAGATTTAGTGTTCTTGAGACATTTTTCTAATTTTGGACCATCGGGAACTAGTGTCCCTCTGTTTGGATTGTTTCATAAAAACTTGAATAATCCGGCAAAGTTTGAGTACTGTGGCCAATCCTAAAAACATGTTCAGGCAAGATATACATTTCCACAGCTATACCAACTTTGTGTCAATTTCCCAGGGTTTGATAAGTCCATATTTATATAATCTGTAATGAAGAACACATCTAGTGTTACTTGCTTCAGCCACATTTCCCTCTTTATTTTAAATTAATGTGTTTGGTAAACTTATTTATCTCAAACATCGTAATTTTATAATTATCAATAAACCTTGATGTAAATGGTAACAGTGAATGTTTAGTGTTTGAGCTGTGGCTTTCATCTTTAGTAGAATACCACTTTTTGGAGCTCTCTAGGATGAGAACTTTGTTTTAATTTAATTTAATAATTTTCTATATAAAATGTGCTTGTTAAAAGTTTCAACCTTATTTATACCATGTTTTGTAGTTTCCCCCTACTATACAACCTGATTTTATGATTATGAAGTTTTTTATTTGATAAAGATAGAATGTTTCCCAAACTGATATAACTGTGTTTAAACTAGTATTTGAGAAGATGAACTGCTTCATTTTAATTTCTCTATGGTCTAACTTCAATGTGGACAAGCCTCAAGAAGCAGTTTGTACACACTACTACCAACATATATTTCAGAGAAAACATATTGGGAAATAGAGTAAAATAAATTATTGGAGAAAGTATGGATTTATGTGTGACTTCTCTCCTTCGTTGTTCAATTATTGGAGAAAGTATGGATTTGTGTGTGACTTCTCTCCTTCGTTGTTCAATTATTGGAGACAGTATGGATTTGTGTGTGACTTCTATCCTTCGTTGTTCAATTATTGGAGAAAGTATAGATTTGTGTGTGACTTTTCTCCTTTGTTGTTCAATTATTGGAGAAAGTATGGGTTTGTGTGTGACTTCTCTCCTTTGTTGTTCAATTTTTGGAGAAAGTATGGATTTGTGTGACTTCTCTCCTTTGTTGTTCAATTATTTTCTTCTCTGAAATGCACAATTTTTAAGGTCTCGTAATCTACAATAGACTCCTTAAGGAAAAAAAACAGATCCAGTATAGTGGCAGTTAAAACTAATTATGCTTTTAAAAAAATTGTGTAGCAGTGAAATAATTTTGAAAATTTCTAAATACATTATTTGTAAAATGTTTAAAACTAAAATTAGTTGAATAAGATTAACAGCATAACTTCATAAAAATAAATTGTTCGTATTGTAAACTTAAATATACTAAATTTTTACTGAACACAATTTTACCAGTAAATCCAATGTTACATCTAAACATACTTACTTACTCTATGGCATTAGGAACTCGAAAGTTCATTACCGCACCTAGTAAGGTATGCCACCTATCCCTATCTTGAGCTAGTTCTATCCAGTCCCCCTCATTACACACTATTTCTCTCAGGTCCATTCTAATGTTATTCTCCCATCTGTATCTAGGTCTTCCCAATGGTATCTTCCCATTGGTTTACCAGTAAATAACATGAATATAGTTCTAGATTTCTCCCATTCTTGCTGCATGTCCTCATCGTAATATACAAGACTTGATTTTATAACACTGTTTTATGATGAGTAGGGGGTATGTAACTCATCATTATGTAACCTCCTCTAGTCCCAAATATCTTCATCTCTTTTTGGACAATCTTACCAATAATAATTTATATTATTTGATAGCTAATATAGAGTAATCAAGAACTGTCCAAAGGAATAGAAAAAATAATTAAAACCATTAATAGTATCAATTAAACCTATATGACAATATCTATAATAATAGTGAAGTCTATCACATAAGGAAGTAACAAAGTATTTTATAATGACATTTAATTGAAATTGTTACCGTCCCAATTTTAATGGTAAATGTTTCAATTAGATAACAATTCTAATAAAATGAAATTGACAAACTCTGGCACTTAAACTGAACATAATTATTCGGTTAACTATATAAAATACATTTGGAATATATTAATTTATAATGATAAGTCCATAACCTTTCACAAACCTCGAGTCAAATATGATTTACATAAATACATGTTGGAATTGTTTAACTAGTTAATAACAGTTGAAAGCACTGGATTCTAAACCAATAAAACATAATGAAATTTCCTGTAGGTTTTAATATTATAAACTTTATGAAAACATTTAAAAAATAGTATTATTGTCTTTATTTGGGCAAATTCAAGGCCAGTGTCCTTTATTACTCTCTATCCCTTGATAATATAGAATGTTCATTTAATACTTATGTGCTATTATTATGAGGGATAAAAACTAATTTATAATAGCTGTACAGAAATAATAGTAATCAAAAAATATTGACCCCATAGCTTTTCATGAATTATACATTTAGGGATATAATAAAATAAGATAAATGAGGAGAGGAGAACTAGATAAAGGAGAGAAGAAAAACCAAACAAAAACCATTAATATATATTTATCAAATAAGGGTTATGGTTAAACACGGTTTTTATATTATATTAAAGATATTAAAATGAATCCCATTTGTCAATAATTATTGTGTTTAACTAAGAGAAATTACATTTTAGATCCAACAAAGTTCTATTTAACATTTATCACGAAATGTATTTGCCATCCCTCTAATTTATGTTTCTCGGGCCATGTTTGAATTACCTCAAAGCATCCTTTACTATTGTTGAAACTCCTGTATTTTGATTTGAAAATTTTAGTATATTTTAATTAACTTTTGGTTAATTACATTTTAGAGGTAGTATACAGCAAATTTATTGAGTTTACCTCAGTGATTTTTATTACTTTTCTTAATAATTTTTTCTAAAAGTTGTTTTACACTATTATGAAATTAGAATTCAACCTCCTATTCCTGTGGCAGGAAATTAGTTTGAGTCGCAAATGGACCGAAGTGACTGAAACACCCAATATTACCGATGATAACAAGTCAAAATGAGAGGAAATATTGCATAAGGCTGAGCATTTTCACAATCTATCGGCTGTTCCTCTCTTAGAGTGCAGTACAGGCTCTTTTGGGCACTTACCATCTCTTTCTGACCCAAAGGTGTGTCCTTTTTTTATACCTAACGTAGCTGACATTTTGTACTTAAAAATAAACATTGATATTTCTATTAAATTAGCTTACTATATTATATGACATTCATTAATGCATCTATTTAACGCTATATGATATTTTTTTAAACTTATTATTTAAAAAATATGAAAATGAGCATTGTGTCTCAGTTTCCCGAGTTTCCAAATACATCATGTCCTAAGTCTTGTTACGAATGTGTGGGAAAGCCAATAATTGTATGATGTATGTAGTAATAGTCTTGAACAACGCCTGTGAAGTCTTAAATGAATATCTTTTACACTAGGCTTAGAAACAATTGAAAACAAATTATAATGCTAGAAATAGTTAAAGTAAAACATGGACAAATTGTATTGCTAGAAACTTTTTTACTTTTGGTTTTACATGCATATAGTAAGTGAAAGAAATTATAATAGTTCAAATTTATTTTTGAAAAGATCTACAAGACAATAGCACCTTTCATTTGTAGCTCAATATACTTCAGTCTGCCCGATCTTGAAGAACACAGCACTGTTAGACAGTTGTGACGTTGAAAACTGAAGTTATGTCAGTTCATCCCATTTGCATGAAAATCGATAATATTGGCTACACACACAACGTTTAGTCAAGTTTGCATTGATCTGGAAACCAATGCACGGTTTTGTTTGTTAAGTTGAACAGGTAGCAGTTACCAAAACAACGTTAACTATTTGAAAATATATTTTATGCGTAACAACAATTTATTAGATCATAATAATATGCTTTCGGGTGAATACACCATCTAGCCACATTGGTGGTGTATCGGTCATAGGTGTCATACTCTCAGCACACTTTGACACTGTTAGTAATCAGGTCAAGGTTACTACAGTAGGTAGCGCGAGTGCCAACTTAGCTAGAGTTCCGTATTCCATTCCTGGTATGGTCGAAGATTTAATATTGGTATATTATTGAATGGGGGATTGGATGTTGTGTTTTTCTTAGAAATAGATTAGTTTTCAAATCCTGCCTTGATATAATTAATGTGATCTAAAAATGCAGGTAAAATACTAAATAAAAGAAATAATTCTCTGGAGGTGGCTTTATAAAGTTTTTTCTTCAAAGTTCCAAGCAAATACCGGTGCACTTATTCTTAGCAACATTCCTCATCTTTGAGACATTATAATTGTATTTAAATGAGTACAAGCTGCTGATAGCCTAAACACAGGCCTAGAACTAGGTGTAAATATAAATATAGCCGTGTTGAGTTTAGCACCAATGAATACCCTAAAGATAACAGTCAGATGTGAACTAATGTCCTCTTGGAAAACAACACACAGCTGTTTGAAACGTCCTTTATAAGTCTGTCAACCAGTTGTGAGATATTATTGTTGTCTTTCGGTCATTATTTTGGTGTTTGGTGATTTAATAGTGTGTGGATGAGTTAACTAAGAGTTTAGGAGAGAGCACACACATTTGCATGGATAGTGTAGAGGAAAACCATTTGTTTTAACTAATTTGTATAAACCATCTTTAGTTCGACATACAAGAATTCAAAACCTTACCTACTGACCACAGATGATTTGTCTAATGTATATTTAAAGCAGGTTTGATATATTATTATTATTATTAATAATAATAATAATAATAAAGAACATAATATTATACAAATATATATATAAAATAAAAACAAGACTTCAAATGTGTTCTCATAAAGTGTATACACTTTATATAACTTGATATGAATCTGTCTCAAGCCCTGTACTGTAAGTTAAAGAGTGGAACAGCATATAGACTGGATATACAACCTATTGGGAACGCTGTGAGCATGCTCACGGGACATTTTGTAATGCTCATCGATACACAAGAGAAAAAGGAGATCTGCTACCAGTCAGAAGTGTGGTTACATCTAACAGAAATTGTGTGACTCGTGTATCAAACAAAATAGACATTTCCTTCGCTGACCTATACATCCCTTTGTGCCTAGGGTACGGGGTCATAATAAACCTAGTTCTGCACACTAGCTAGTAATTCACATCTATTTTAATTTCAATTTTTCTGTCCTTTTTCTATTCCTTGATTGATACCACTCTTTATTATGTTTTAAGTGAATCTTTGTTTTTGTTTTTTATTTAAAAGGAAAATAACACAGAGTATTTGGAAATAAAAATGGATACAAAAATTTAAAATTTTGGTGGAAGGGGAATTTTGCAGTGTAGGTAGCTAGTAACAATTTCTGGAGGAAAATATATATATATTAGTTAATTCTTCATAAATTATAATAGTGATATTCATGGAGTTTTATTTTCTCCAAACAGTCATTGAATAGAAAGATTACATATTTTGAAAAGAAAAGTGTTTATTTAGTGAAACAACTATGTTAGCTCTACCTGCAAATTAAACTAAATAATCCAGGGGCACAAGATAAGGTTAGCAGTTAGTAGTTTAAGGAAATGCCTGGAAAGAGGATGGAAAATGACCCACACACATTTGAGTCCCAGACTAAAGATCAAAGAACTGATCTAATTCTATAATATCTTAATTTTTAAGACATGTTGGAAACAGAAATGCATTGATTTTAGCTTTTTGATTGATATTAACCTTCAACTTCTTGACAAGAGTATCTCGGCCCAAATTATAGAGCAGATAATCCATGGAAGGCTTGTAACAAGCTAAAGTGTAATCGTAGTCAAAACCATACACATTAACCTCTTTCAGGTCCAACTCATTGCAGGCGAAAACCGCCTCAATATTCACATCCGGGGGAAGCTTCTTAGCTGGAAATAAATCTTAGCATTACCCATATTTTAACATAAATTATATGTGCTAAACAATTTAAACAAGCTTAATGTTCTATTACCATACAAATATAACAAGAGATGATTTTAAAATGTAGGTACAGTTTAAAAATAAGGAAAGATTTTCTCTGAATAAATTACTAAAACATGAAATATGTTATTGCAACCAATTATGCAGTCATGCAAATGGCCAAATAGTGATAACCGTGGTGTTCTGGAACACAAACTATGTCATTTTTACAACCGTTAGACACATTGTCTCCATTATGTTTACCTATTTCCTACTAAATTAACCTTACATTTTCCATAGCTCCTTCGACTCTTGCAATTTCCTCTTTGTACTCCTTACCGGACATAAATCTCTATTAAAAAATACATTTAGTAGGATACTTTTCTTTTTACAAAATATAGTGCATTCTACTGTTTTTTAAGAAGTAATTTGCTGTGGGTTAGTAAGTTAATGATTTAGAACATTTATTTAATTTACATTCGTTACTTTCAAAACTTGCATTAAATCTCAAAATACTATGAATGTAACAAAATTAGCATATAATTTTGAAAAAAAAGCATAGCAGTAGAAGTAATGATAGTATGGAGAGTAGCCAATAGAGTTAATAAGCTCTGATTGCGCTGGTAATAATCCCCACCACTGGTTTTATGACAACAATGATAATTTGAATAATTGCGGCCTAGTCTTGGCTTTGCTAGCGTCAATAGCCATTTAAAGCCATAAATTAACAGAGCTCTCAATGAATAATTAAAATGAATGAATAAAACCTACATTGACTAAATGCTGGTTTGCCAGGATGAGGTTCTAATCCTAGCTGGATGTTCTGAGGGTAGTTTTTCCTAAATGGTTTCCCATTTTCCCTCCATGCAAATAAGGCAACATTTCTCCTAAATACTACCTTTATTATTCATAACTCTGGGTAATAACATCACTGAGTAGCATGTGACATAAGTGTAGTGGAAAAGAAAACTATTACTCAGAAATAGTATGAAAGACGCAACCCAAGGCCGTAGCCAAAAGGGAGTTGTGGGAGTTCAACCCCCCTCCCCCTTTCCTCCAGGGTAAACAACTATTTTAATAGGACAGGGTCCACCCACCACTTATGTCATTAGCTAAGAAGAAAACTTTGAGGGAGAAGAGGTTAAATAAGTTTATAGATGTTAAACAAATTGATAGCACTTAAAGTATTTAGTCCCGGCCATTTAACCCCAGATAACTCTTAGAATAATTTAATATTTAAAAATTTTCTTTGCCTGTTTAAGTTGAGATTCTGAGCCCCCTGAACTGGAAACCCCCTGAAATTTCGGCCTGGCTACGGTCTTGTGCATAAAAATAATGGCTATAGCAATGAGGGTTGTGAAGTTGGTATGAATGTATAGACTCCAACTCTGGAATAAAAATAAAAACTTATAATATTATAGCAAGACTTGGTAAATATATTACTTTAATTTTATACTTTCTATGTTTTAGGACCAATGTTTGTAATTTTGTTTGACAGATTTATTCAAATATAAATAAACAATGCCAAATAACATTTTACAGCAGTATATTTGTTAAAACTAGAGAGCAGATAATTAGGTGTCAAAAATGTTTAAAATAGGCAGGTAAATGGACATTAAAACTAATGGGATCTAGGCAGCAGAAGAGGCACTTAAGGGAAAAAACCCACAAAAGAGGTAATGTAAAATTAATTTTACGATTTACTATTTTATCTGCATATAACCTGAACGGGTAGTATTATTATTATTATTAGCACCGCGTCTTACTACTCGTTCGGGTCATACACAGAACGGGTAGTAAGACGCAGTGCTAATAATAATAATAAAATACTATTTTATTATCTAGCCAATTCACATTGTTTTGTTTTGTTTTGTATTTTTAGCACCACATCTCACTACTGGCTAGAGTCATGCGTGTATGTTGTAATAATTACACTAATATGTTAAGGGTTAGGAAGGTGGAATTTAGAGGCAATGTATTTGAATTTGCATGGAAGCAGAGTGGAAAACAATTTAGTAAAAAACACTTTAATTACATATGACCTAGATTCAAATCTTGATCTCCCCTTCATCAGCAGTCCAGTCTACTTCTAGATATTCGCCAGTTAAATGGATTATATTTTCAGATAGGTTTCTTATACTTTGAAAAGCCGAGTTCTACTTCACACGGTGTCAAGGGATAACATTTATAGTTTGTCAGTCCCAAAGAAGTTGTACTTTTCTCCAGCAGCACCATGCTATTTCCTCCCAAGATGTCTGCCGCTAGTTCCATAGTCCTCCGCCCAATTGACACTCTTTGGAACCTATTCAACCAGTGTAGATTTCCAAACAAGTTCGCTGCATCTTACAATTTATAAGAAACTGGACTCTCTCTTTCAGAAGGAAATACATACTGCATGAAAGAGAAACGCTTTTTCATAAAAAAAGGCAAAAACCAACAGAATAGGTGATTGATTATAGGCAATACACTCGTAATAACATGAAATGTGTATACATATCAGCTGCATATGTTTTAAGATCTAGGAAAAGAAAAGGCAAAATCTGGTCCCTAGTATTACTAATTAATATACTTAAGCAGTTTATGAAGGAGTCAGAGCTGGATAGTAAAATATTAGAGGAGTTGGAGTTGAAGACTTAGCGTATCAACTTCACAGCTATGATAGCAATAAATAATAACAGTAATTTGGTTTTAATATCTAGATTGGATTGCCTGCTTAGGCTCCCGCGCACTAAACGACCTGGTCACGTGATGTGTTGTCAAAACAGATCCATACTTGCTCTGTGACCATGTATAGCGACAAGGCCACATCAATCATTCATTTTTACTCATTTTCCTCACTCAGATTAAACAAACACACTCCAAGTAGCAGCATTTTGGCACTTGTTGAGAAAACGGTTAACCACAAGGGAGCAGAGATTCTGGGTGCATCCCATTTTACAAACACACGATGAGAAGGGATGGTTGTCAATTGTTTATTAATATATTAGGGAATATGAAGAAATGTTTTTAACTACACAAGGACTCAGTGAAAAAGTAATATTGTATGTTGGAAAAACACGCTCAGTGCCCAAACAACACTGATAAAAACATATCACAAGTAATGTCTGGAGATGACTGGCCGCTCTTGTTTCAACTGCCAGCGAATCATGTGCAAACAAGTTGTGGTGACAGCCTGTCGCCTGCATGCTGCCCAGTATTCCAGTAGCCACCTGTCACCTGCATGCTGCCCAGTATTCCAGTGGCCGCCTGTCGCCTGCATGCTGCCCGGTATTCCAGTGGCCACCGCAGTCAAGAACATTCTCTGTAGATGCGGATGACCAGGTCGTCTAGTATATGGTGGCCCTTGGTTTTATTAATTTGATATGAAAGTTGCACTTAAGCTCTGGATAATGTTTTTCTTGAAAGCAGGGCTGCCAATACTTTTTTATTAGAAAATATCCTATGTTTTCCCAGTTTTCCAGGTGCAAATTCCAAAACAGTCGTGAGCTCCAAATCCTAACATGCTCAATATGTTTAAATTGGTGGTGGTGGCAGTGGCCCCTTTTGCTACTGGTGGAGAGGCGGAAGGAGAGGGGAGGAGGGGGGAAATAGCAAATAAATAAAATTAAAATCAAGTGAGGTATGAGGGTAAATGCCTCCCTCAAACTTAAGGGAGGGCCCAAAGATCACCACACCATTTTTTTAAAGGTATATTGATCTTTTTGTGGTAATTTAAAAAAAAATTGGATGCCTCCTTAGGTCATTCCACTCTTAAATTGCAGTACAGGCTCTTACGGACTCCTACCATCTCTTTATAACTTATTAGTTTCCCTGTTAGCGCTGCCATTTTTCTACTTAGCGGGAGCTGCAATTTTGTATCTTAAAAATGACCATCGCTATTTCTATTAAATTAGCATGCTATATTATATATCATTCACTGATGCATCTAAAGTAGGATATATAGATAACCAAAACAATTTTTAAACCCTGTATTTTTCATAAAATATGAAAATGAACATTGTATCTCAGTTTCTTAATAGATCATGTCCTAAGTCTCGTTACGAATGTGTGGGCAAGCCAATAAGTGTATGATGTATGTAGTAATAGTCTTGAACAACGCCTGTGAAGTCTTAAATGAATATCTTTTACACTAGGCTTAGAAACAATTGAAAACAAATTATAACGCTAGAAATAGTTAAAGTAAAACATGGAAAAGTTGTATTGCTAAAAACTTTTTTGATTTTTGATTTTACGTGAGTATATTAAGTGAAAGAAATTATAATGTGTGTTTAAATTTATTTTTGAGAAAAGTTGAGGGTCAATAGCACCTCCCATTTATGTGTGGTGGTGTTTCGAATTTGCAGAGAATGTAGCTCGATCTACACTCTGCCCGGGCTTGGAGAACACAGCACTGTTATACAGTTGTCTCGTTGGTCCATTCCCCCC
>CABFOV010007611.1:0-17911 GCA_902141375.1 Timema poppense
CCCCTCCCACTCAATTAATGACCCCCCCATTGTTCGTTAATTGGCTCTTTGTTTGGGCTCGGAATCGACAATCCTCCCTACTAGAGGAACCACTGAATATTGGGGTTGGAAATAATAAGACTGAGAATATTTAACAAGTTTGATTGTGATGGACGCATAGTGTGCTTGGGGAATAGTCAATATATATTGCAAAGGATGCTACTGACAAGCAAACCTAACCTGGAAAGCAATGGCCATTGCTGCTTTCAGCAATAATAAGATGCTACTGACTAGCAAACTAAGCCTGGAAAGCAATGGTCAAGGTTTATTTTAGCAACAAGATGATGCTACTGATTAGCAAACTATTCCTGGATACCAATGGTAAATGCTGATTTTAACAAGAAGATAATGCTACTGACTAGAAAACTAAACCTGGAGAGCAATGGTCAAGGTTTATTTTAGCAACAAGATGATGCTACTGATTAGCAAACTATTCCTGGGGAGCAATGGCCAGGGCTGCTTTCAACAATAAGAGGATGCTACCAAAAGCAGATTGAACCAGTAGATTAGAAAGAATCTAGTGAAGTAATTTGAGACAAGGATTCTGAAACAAAAAAAGTAAGAGACATACTCGAAATGCTTTGGTATGTGGTGCTGGATGATAAATGAAAGGACAAAATGAGCAAATTGGATGAATGATTAAGTTCAAAGAA
The DNA here is from genome assembly GCA_902141375.1 of Timema poppense. Classification (NCBI taxonomy): domain Eukaryota; kingdom Metazoa; phylum Arthropoda; class Insecta; order Phasmatodea; family Timematidae; genus Timema; species Timema poppense. Next base: position 693 of record CABFOV010007611.1, read on the forward strand.
AAGTCAATGAAAATAGAACCATTCTTGTTGGTGATTTTACCAAGAAAGATAATTGAATGGCTCACAATTTAAAATTTTGCAGGGAATTATTTTGTAAAATTGTTAAAAAATAAAGTTTATTTGAAAGTTTTACTATTTGAATCTACCGTAAAATGTTAACCTCTCCCCTTAGCTCCACTGTCTCGTGATGAAGCTTAGTCTTTCATAGTACCATTTTCAAAAGAAGGGCCTCATCTGACAGATATAAAAGGTACTAAATATAATTTCACATATTTATACATTAATTCATGTAATCTGAAGTTGTCACTTTTGATAGGTTTAATACCAATTAAATATATCTAAGACTATAGTAAAATGCTATCAATTTTGGCCACAATTAAATACGTTTGTATTTTTTAAAGGGCCCTTCCTAAGAAAAATGGACTCCCACCTCCTAAATTCTCAACTTGTCGAAACTCCATAGCTCTACACAGGGATTATCATGGTTACTGGCGGAGCTACTCCTTCATTCTTTTAACGCCAGCTCTCAACTTGCCAGAGCTGCATTGCCCGACACCGGGATCGCCATGGTTACTGGAGAGCTACTCCTACAGCCTGCTACACTGTGCCAAAACAAACTTTACTTCCCCGGGCGATGAAATCCACTGAGTCGGCAGTCGAGAGATTTATCTTGCGGAACTAGAGGGATCTCCTTTGTTCCAATAAAACCTTATATACAATCACTGGCATTGCCCATCGAGGCTTTACGTCCCGTCCAACGAACCGCGCCACAACCCCTTTTCCCAAATTCTGCAACAGTAGGTGTTTTAGGACAAAACAAGGGGCGTGGGTTGGGGTGTGGTCATGGTAGGCAGAACTTTCCTAAACAACCCTGCTATATTTTTCCTTCCTCCCTCGATAGTACTTTTTCGTATAGGCACAAGGGAATACATAGTCAATTTTCCTAGGAAGGCCCTTATATAAGATTTACAGTAAGCTATACTCTTTTTTGCAGTCATCTGTAAAATCTTACTAGTCTATTAATTCCATATTATAGTAATTTAAATAATTATAAAGAAATAACAGCTTCAGATCTCACGACTTGACGTATGAACACCTGAAAGTGTTATCAAATAATTGGTATAGTTGTCAGATGAAGACTTTCCTATAAAAATTGGATTGTACATTCCCATTGGGGGTATGTAGGCTAAAGCCTATGTATTATTAGTCCAACGGATGGTAGGTGAGAAAGTAACACAGGTATAGTTTAAACAAGATCTGCTTACCCTGGAAACAATCTTCGACACGCCACTGGACGGAACATTAGGAATAGTATTCAAGAACTAGGTCAAAAGTTTATTTTATAGCACAGCATCTTATACTAACTGATTGGGATAGGTGCAAATGTATAAATTACACTAATGAGTTAGGGATGAAAAAGACTTAATTTAGAGGAAGTGTACTCTAATTCGCGTGGAGCGAGAGAGAGAGAGAGGAAAACCATAATACTCAAAATACTTCCAAATAATATTTGATTGTGACCAAAATTGCCTGGTTCAGACATAATCGTAATTTAATAGTTTAAAATGAAAACATACATTTTATTTATTATAGTTTTTCCTATAAAGGTAGAAACATAAGTATGCCTACTTAAGGAACGATTGAATTTAAAGAATAAGATGTACTAGCAAGCCCGTGTGCAAATTGCACAATACTTGGGAAAAAATAGAAAAAAATAATAATTTCTTTAATAAAGGCTTTGAAGAAAGATAATAAAAGTCTTTCTCAAAGAAATAAAACACAAAAATTTTAGTTTTAAATATACGTTCCGGAGATACGTCTGGGGAGCAAAAGGGGGAAGGGGCTAGAAAGGAGTAGGGGATTTTTCTATAGATGCGTCTGGAGGTAGGAGTGGCCAGAGGGTGTTGGAGGAAGGGGGGTTTGGACAAGGTCTCGAGGATTACCCCTACCTGAAGATGGACCTCATTTCCCCAATGGTTTCAGAAATAGGTCTGGGGAGGAACGGAATTGGGAGGATTTTTTTTAGGGTAAGGTCTTAAGGAGTAACCCCCATTCGAAAATGGGCCCCGTAACCCCAGTGGTTCCGGTTATAAATCTGGGGATGAGGCAGCAGAGGGGGTGAACTTTTTGACTTCTGGTAAAAATTGTTATAGTTTTAATAGAAGTCGTGCATATTCAGGTCGAAACATTTCTATTAAAGTCCTCATTTGTCAATTTAGATTAATAAAAATAGGTTCATATTGGGTCTGACAAGAACATATACTTTCGAATTAAAGTGATTCGTGGACAAATAATAATAAATTAAAAATAGAGTAAAGATGATGGATGATCACGGGACATTTGATAATTTTGAAAGTTGGCCAGTGCCCAAAAATATTGATGACGCCTGGTCTGAGGCGTCACTCTCCTAATAGACTGGACTGAAAATAACAGCGATATCGGGGTTTGATTCTCGGTCGGGCCTATTGAAGGTGTTTCTTCCTAAATAGATTTCCCTTTTTCTCCATGTTATCGAGTACATTTCCTCTAAATTCAGCCTTCCTCAGCCATAATACATTAGAGTAATTAGTACATAAGTATATAGCCCGAAAGGGTTGTAAGATGCAGTGATTAAAAAAACTCTTAAATTCACGTAATAAGTTTATAAATGCAACATACTCTTTTAAGTTAACTAATACCAGATCAACGTGTATTTTTTTCAAACAAATTAATTTTTATTCATGTGGAGATAAAGTACTTTCGAGAAAAATCCTTTTTTTTTTAAGTTTTAATAGCAAAACGTATTTGGCTGAAATAAATAAAATATTGCTTCAGTATTAACATAGTTAAATTTTATTAACATAGATATGTCAACAGTTGTTGAATACCTGTCAAGAACATAGCGGCATTAGATGAGAAACTTTTTAAATGAAGAAAATTTTGTCATTAAATTCCAGGACTTCATTGACAGATATTCTATTATTATTATTATTAGCACCGCGTCTTACTACCCGTTCGGGTTATACGCACTTACGCTAATGTGTAATGGTAGGGTGATTGTGAGATGAAATGAAGGACCTACAGTTTAACGTGGAATCCGAACCACGGTGGAGGCCTGGCATTCCCCACATTCCCAAGATGTCTTGTCAGAGGTGAAGGAAGGGTTTGGTAATCAGATAAATCTTTGCTGGGACCGAGGATCGAACCCCGGCCGCCAGCATAGGATATTCTACCACTGTAGATATCACCATGTGAAGACTATGTTTATACTGAATAAATATTTTATTTACTTTGACTAATACAATTGTTTGCTATAAAAACTGCAAAAAACACTTATTTTTCTCGCGTTCCCTTGATCCCCACTTTGATGTTTGAATATCAAAAATATTGGGGATTGATTTGCGCGATTGAGTAAAACAAAAACAAGCCGTTCTAATTTTTATAACGGTACATTATTATCAATCATAATAATAATCATCATAATAATCATAAACCTTTTCAATCTATCAACAGATTTTATTAGATTATGTTTGTTTTATTTTACCATTTTTTGTGGATTTATCAAGCAATCAATGTGTATAAAACTGAATAAACCTCGGATATAGAAATAAAAAGCATTCATAAAATATTGGAATCCTATTTCTAATTACCACTCCCCGACATTGAAATTGAATTTTATCGGATGAAAAAAAAACTGTATTCTTTTAACACATTTTATTTGTTGGATCCATCCCAAATTGATTCGATTGCAAAATTATGTTTCCGCGCGACATAGGAAATTCTCTCCAGCTTACGGGAAATTGGTTTTACTTTTAACCAAACCTTTTATATATATATATATATATATATTTTTTTCAAGAACAAAACTATTATTTTTTAAACTTAAGATGTTATCCTAGATAAAATTTAAGTCAGATTAATTTATACATTTTTTGAATGATGGTCAATTTGAGCAAATGAGATGTATCTTACGGATTATTTTCTACCTTTTTTCAATGTGTTAGGAATTCACTTTTTTTTGCATCGAATCTTACTGCCCGTTCATGTTACACGCATATGTACAATGACGTTAATATATCAGGAACAAGGAATATTGGATTTAGAGTGAATGTACCTGCATTTTCGTGTAGGTATAATGAAAAATTATTTTGGAAAATTCACCCTCGGTACACCAAACCAGAAATAGAACCTCGCTCTCCCTTAATTATTACGTTTGAATCTGCAAGTTTATATAAAGATTGTTTTGAAAATGACTAAAGAAATTGACTTGACGTTGCCAAATGGTCTAAGACATGGATCGGCAACTTGTTGATCACAATCGGACATTGTCAGTCGATCACATAAGGACTTCAACGCCGTTAAAATTCAATCTTTGAATCCTACAAACTTACAAAATAATGTATCATGAACTTTCAAATAAAATTTGAGTGTGGTGGAAATAACCTTGATCGGCCATAATCGCTAATGCTATAAGAAAATTAAATAATTTAACATTAAAATATACATTTTATTAATTTATTAACTTTCTTCTAAACAGTTTTGAGACAAAAGCATTTGAGAAAATATTGAAGCTATGGATTATATATAGGATATATGGTCAAAAAGACAATATGTAAAAGTAGAATGAAAAAACCTTGGGTGATAGCGGGACCTTTGATAAGTTTAAAAATTGATCGTGGCCTAAAAAAAGGTTGCCGAACCCTAGTCTAAGGCATATCTCTCGTGTTAGACTGGCCTGCTCATGACAGGGAGATCGGAGTTCGACTCACGGTAGGGTCTGATGAGGTTAGTTTTCCCTAAACTGTTTCCACCCTCATTCCACGCGAATGCAGTTAGGTTACATATAAAATACTCCCTTCCTCATCCCTATCCCATTAGAGTAATGATCATGTATGTGTATAACCTAAACTGGAAGTAAGACGTGGTAGTAAAAACTAAATACAAAATGTAAAACGATATATAAGAAAAAATTAATAATGTATGAGTATTTTGTAAAACACTGATTATTTTTTTAATATCGTACAACTTTTGCCAAATTCATGTAAGAAAATATAGTAAGCAATGCAAACAAAAAAAATATCATGGCTTTGTGGAAAACAACATTTCTTTGGAGCTTAAGAAATATTCCTCAGTGTGTTGTTTTATTTACTAATGTGTTTTGTGTTATAGTAACGAATGAATATAAAATGTAACAATACCAACCAAGGAAGAAACTTGTTACCACTATATTTACATAATCATGTATTGAAACAAATTGTGAGCTTCCAAAACCAATTTAAATTCTTTTATCACTAATTGGAAGGCCTGGTGGTAAAAGTTCCTGGCTACAGATTCTGAATTCACTGGTTTGATTCTTGGCGCTTGTTCTGTGAAAAAGTGGGTCTCGAACGTGGTCAACTCAGCCACTTGGAGAAAAATTAGGAGCTATTTAAATGAAAAAGTAGCAGCTACTGTTTAGAAAACTAAGATTATCGCTGGAGGGTTCATTGTGATGACCACATGAAACGATTTATTTGCGAAAGTTGGCAATGTCTTCGAAAAAAGAAGTCGGCAAAGCTTGATTGTGAGATTACATCATGGAGTGTTTTTTTAACTAATCAATTGGACATTATTATTATTATTATTATTATTATTATTAGCACCGCGTCTTACTAACCGTTCGGGTTATACGCACTTACGCTAATGTGTAATGGTAGGGTGATTTTGAGATGACCTACAGTTTAACGTGGGATCCGAACCACTTTTGAGGCCTGGCATTCCCAACAGCCACAAGATGTCTTGTCAGAGGTGAAGGAAGGGTTTGGTAATCAGATAAATCTGTGCCGGGACCGAGGATTGAACCCCGGACCCCCAGCACACCTTACCCCTAGACCACCAGGTCACCCCAATCAGACTACAGTTGAAGTATATTTTCTGAGGCATTACTATAATATACCACTATCTTTATTGATCGACGTGACATGATATTTAAAGTTGCGCCTACTCTTGAATGATCTCAAATAAACGAAACGACGCAAACTTAGTTTCAAACTGTGCCTGCTATATTTAGTGAATACGAATGTAGGTGCATCTAAGTGTTAACTTTAGTGAATCCACTTCCTGGTCCATACATTATCTGAACCGAGCGTACTTGTACATTTGTGGTTCTTGGGAGGCTGCGGGCATCCGATATAACGATTGCAATTCATCGACTGACATCAGGCATCGATCGACCTGAAGAGAGCAGAGGTCACAGGGGAGAGGAATGAGTGAACAAGCAACCGATGACAAAAGAACAAACCGACTGTCAACGTATCCCCTTCACCCTGTGTACTCAAAATAAAACATAATTTACTCGACATAGTGGTGGGTGAATGTTTAAGTTGTTAGAACGCTTACATCACGAGTCTGTGTGTTGACTGAAGTTTATCATAAAAAAGGTATATTATAAGGGTTTCTACAGTAGTCCCATCGCTTCTTTGGTATTGACTGACAGCTCACAGTTTTGAGAAGTTACCAGACCAAATTATGTATCCCTACGCCAAACCATATGATCTGCAAAAACATGTGTTTAGCAGCTGTCACTTCTGACGGTCAAAATTTAGGTATATACCTACTGTACCAATTATGAAAGCTATAATTTGGTCACTAGAATTATTAAACTTCATCAAATTAGCTTCAAGCAACCCTTTTTGGAGGCTGGACAGTCTAAGGCCTCCCTCTAGCGATTTATTGGACTGCCGATTACAAACCTAGCATTTTTTGAACGTGGGGAGCGAGGTCTATTCTAGAGAGAAATATTAATATTACTACGCTAATCAGAAAAGTTTTAAATGGTTTAGAGTAGATTAGTGGTATTCACCCCCGGGTGTACGCAAATACATCTTAGGGGGTATGTAAAATTGAATATATACATATTAATAATTTTGTATATAAACTATTTTATTTATTTAAGATGTAGATTATTATAATATGTAGGCCTATATGTATGTACCAACAATCTTGAAGATACAAAGTTAGAGAAAAATCATAGCCAGGGGCACACTATCCAAAGAGGTTGACTATCACTGCTCTAAAATAAGTGCACCTACTTTAGCTTAGAAGGAAAAAGAATAAACTCAAAAAAACTCAAAAGGGGAAGTCCCTTCTAGTCTACTTCTAATTCGCTTGCGATTGCGAGATTAACGCCTTATGAGCCTTGATCAACCATTATAGTCTCCTTTAATTAATCCCTATTATAAATATTAATATTTCCTTGGTAGAGTTAGTTTTTAAAGTAAACCGGCACCTTAATTTACCAACACATTTCATAATATGGCTAGTTAATTTGTTCTCGTCGCGAGCGAAACTTCACGTTCCTGTTCGGAAGATGGTATGGACAACACTTGGGCCATCCAATCCTAAAGAATAAAATAACCCCATTTGTTTGGTTTTATGGCAAACAATGGCTTGTCAAATCAAGTTTTAGTATTTTTACTACCAATTTGTGGCAGGGGAACCAAGTGAGGGCGAAATGGCAGCGAAGAGGAACAAATTCTTTTTTTAAAAATTGAACCATCAATAGAGAGAAAGAACCGTAATACACATAAGGGCGAGTTAAATAAAATCATGTATTTCTTATTCTATACTGTATATATCGTCGGTTTAGAGGTAAAATTCATTAAGTGCATTTCTGCTTGAAATGAGTTTATATGTTTGTGTATATGTTAAAATTTCAAGATCTATAATAAGAAAAGAAAGTCATTAAATGTGTAAACTTATATCTCTTTATATTTAAAAAAATACAAGAAATCATCAAATTCGACATTGAAAGCTTCTTTGACAGGAAAAAGTCATCATTCACTTAGCAACTCTCCCAACATTGAAAATGCTACTTAGTTAGTTTTACCTCTAAACCGACTATATTATAAAAATATAAGGTATGTCAGTACATTCTATTGGATTGTTTGTCTATCTATTCGAGTTTTTGATGTCAGCGACTCGAAAAATACTCTTAGATTCGAGATGAGACTACTACTATTCTACTCCTTGTTTTTCAGGGAACTTGGTAAGCTACAGTAGCCCCATGGCTTCTTTGGTTCCGACTGACAGCTGACAGCTGACAACTTTGAAAAGTTATAGACCAAATTATGTATCCCTACGCCGAACCAACCAAATGATCTGCAAAAACATGTGTTTAGTAGCTGTCACTTCTGACAGTCAAAATTTAGGTATACACCTAAATGTTGACTGTCAGAAGTCAGCTGTGAACTGTCAGTCAGCACCAAAGAAGCCATAGAGCTACTGTACGTATATTCCAACACACTATCTCACAAGCGAGCGTAGTAGTGAACATACGTTGCTTCTGGTGTTGCGGGAACATTAGAAGGCAAGTTATATGGGCTGGGATGTGGTTGAAGAAGTCGGAAAATATGGGGGCGGGGTTTGGAGCTCTTGTTACTTCGCGGATCTTAGTATACGCACAGTACAGTTAACTCGACTAGATTTCATTTTTTTCCCCTAGCATTTAAAGTTGTCGTATGTGTTAAATATATTGTTTAATGCTGGCGAAGCTGTGGTCAAACACTATTTAATAAAGTAATAAACCTACAGCACACAATTAAAACTACTCATGTGTTTTCTAATGATATGTACAATAAAATAAGATGTATTCGTGCTAGTTAGGTTATTAGGTTGCTAGTAGGACAAACTAAAATAAAACAAATTAAATTAGCTATTAATTGTCTTTCGCGATATTTAATATAAATATATCCGCTTATTTAAGAAAAGTTTGCACAAAGAACCATAAACACTTTATTTTTATTTAAAGTTTATTTCTTAACAAATAGACAACGTTTGAACAATTTTTTTAGGTTTTTATTACATATAAAGGAATACATAACATTTGATCAATCGTTTAGGTTTTTATAACATATTAAAGAATATATAATATTTAATAAATTTTTTAGGTTTTTAAAACATATAAAAATATATAACATTTAATCTTTTTTTAAGGTTTTTTAAACATAATAATATATGTATGTAACTTATAAAAGAATACATAAGTATAAATAATTATATATATATATATATAATGTGTTATAAAAAATAAACATTTGTTAAAGCGCTATCTATTGTCTTAAGAAATAAACTTTAATTAAAAACAACCCACCTCAGTGGAGTAGTTAGCTGACTCTCGCGTATCATGTTGAGCTAGACTGCCGAGGACGGGGAGATCAAGGTTCGCATCTCGCTCGGGTGAACTGGAGGTTTTTTCCTAAAATTGTTTTCCACTCTCCCTCCAAGTAAACGTGGGCTCACTTCCTCTAAATCAAACCTTCCCAATTCCTAACCAATTAGCGTAATTAGTACTTAAGCGTATAAACCGAACAGGTAGTAATACGCGGTGCTATAAGTGGATTTTTTTAATATACATATACCTAGTGTTGGGGGTGGGGGGAAATGTGTACAATAATATTAATTAAATTATCGCGCACTTTCTAAATACAGGGTTACATCAAACACGATTTACAAACAAACCTAGTATTTGAGGTATCACCCACAATATTACAAACCACAGTAGCAATACAGAAAAGATTATCGGGCCCAGCACTAAATCATAAATTAGACGGTGGAGTGGGCTTACTATCTCAAGAGAGTCGTAAAATAAGCTACGGCCACCATAAATGCATAATGGACGTCGTCGTCGTAACACTATAAAAGAATCATCACTTTGGGTCAGTTTCATTAGTCAGACTTAGTACGCTTCAAATGCAGCATTACACTAAATACAAGATAATACCTACCTAGACCAGAATGGAATGGGCCAGCTTTTATGCGAAATTGGACCATTACGCTTGACCTGTATTTAGTATAGCACCGTACTTGAGGTGTCTTAACTTTATGAAACTTGCCCATAAAAAAAAAAGAAAGCAGAGGGGTTAAATAGTAGCAAACACGCTAGAGTAAATCCTGCTAGCGTTTGCGTAAATTTCTCGGTTGTTAAAATTATATGCATGTAAGTTACTCTTAGTGTTTATTCTACATACGTTCAATTTTTACATTTTGAATCAAATTGAAGAGTAGAGCAACTTTAGTTAACCTATTTTGTAATTCATATTATATGCTAATTGAAGCGGAGTTCCGTAAAAAGAATTACTTTAATAACTGGTATTTTTCTTCGTTACGTTTTATTTCAAGAACTAGAATCAGCATGGTCTTTATTTATTTATTTTGCCAGAAATTCATAATAAATGTAGCTCTAAATACACACTCTTTTATTTTTTTTAAAAACTACGTATTCATTAATTCGTCATCCAGATTAACATAAATGCAGCTAAGAAGACACTTTAGATCAATCAATAATGTGTCTGACCCGCCTCGATGGCGTAATTGGCTAACGCGCTTGTCGTGTAAAGCTCGACTTCTGAAGACGGGGAGATCGATGTTCGAATCTCGGTCGGGTGAACTGGGGGTTTCCTAAATGGTTTTCCACTCCCCCTCCACGCAAATGTGGGTTCACTCCCTCTAATTCAACCTTCACAATTCCTAATCCATTAGAGTAATTAGTACGTAAAGCGTATAACCCGAATGAGTAGTAAGACGCGGTGCTAAATATTATTATTATTAATAATAATGTGTCTGACCCGCTTCGGTGGCCGCATAGTCTAACGCGCCATTTTTGCAGTAGATTAGATTGACGATGATGGAGAGATCGAGGTTAGAATCTATGTACTGAGGGTGGTTTTTTTCCTAAAGGTTTTTCCACTCTCCCACCACGTAAATGTGGATACTTTTCCTATAAATATAACCTTACTAGTCCCTAAAACCATTATAGTAATTAGTACATAAGCGTATAACCCGAATGGGTAGTAATACGTGGTGCTAAAAATATTATGTTGACCTTATGGTTCAATTCACAGCATTGTAGAAATATTTATAATTGGTGAAAAGCCTTGTGCTTATATTAATCAGTCAGTTCAGAAAATGCACGTTAACTAACAAAAATAAAACTACTTTCGTTATTATCACAATTGGGTGACCTGGTGGTCTAGGGGTAAGGTGTCAGACTTCTGTGCTGGCGGCCGGGGTTCGATCCTCGGTCCCAGCAAAGATTTATCTGATTACCAAACCCTTCCTTCACCTCAGACAAGACATCTTGTGAGTTCGGTGAATGCCAGGCCTCCACCGTGGTTCGGATTCCACGTTAAACTGTAGGTCCTCCATTTCATCTCACAATCACCCTACCATTACACATTAGCGTAAGTGCGTGTAACCCGAACGGGTAGTAAGACGCGGTGCTAATAATAATAATAATAATAATATTATCATAATTTGTATACGTTACTTTTAAAGGTAACAACCCGAAAGTTGCTTTAATGTGATTTCTATCTATCCGGGGCTTGGCATGCACTCAGACTATCGGTTGGTTAGTGTTGCCTACTCCATCTGGTATAAATCGCATGTACTAGGAGAGTTCAGTAAATGAGTTAGTTCCCCGTTGCCTTCCACAAATGAATTTCTATGGGTGAACGTGAAAGAGCAAATCAATTTTGCTGGAAAGGTATTTTCACATACCTTCAAGTGTTTTATTTTAAATGCCACAATGGACACGACGGCCTTTCTTCGCCTCCGAAGGAAGTTGCGCTACGTATTTTTATCGCTCTAAGAAAAATTCGTCGACCCCGGTTCGGTTTGAACCTAAGAACATGGGATCTCGAAGGGAGAAATTACCCCAAGACCTTTCAAGTTCAATACATAAATATATATTTATAACAAATACGATTAAATGCGTATTAAAATATCACAGCACTATCAATAACTCGAATTTGTCTAAATTAAAAAAAACGCTAAAAATTTTAATATGTGCATGTTTTTAAGTGCAAAAGTAATTAGTACATTTTCAAACCACGTAATACAAAAATGATTTCGTAAATATAAACATACTTACGTTTTGTTAGCTTGAAATAAATTAATAAGTTGTTGTTTTTACATAAGCTCGTTGTTTTGCCTCGTAGTCTCTCATTGTTCATCCTATGTATTAAAAAAAACGTGCGCCAAGTGTTTTTCTACCTCGAACTATCTGGATTCTAATATATATAGTCAGATCACCAGGTTAAATAAAACATACACGCTATAAGGTTCAGCGAAACAAGTATTTCCACGTAATGAACTTGGGGTCGGCAACGCCAAATAGCGGCGCTGTTAGACGTAAATGTTGGTGCTGTATGCACCTGGTGAGTAGGCAACTCATCAATCTTCAGACCACAACAAGTGGTTACTGGTAACAGAAAACAGGGGACCTGTAATGTATCTCCATGTTGACAGTCAACAATATAATGCCAGTATGGTACGCTGGTACCATCGTGTGTGTCAGGGTAGGGGGCGGTGGGGATGCCCGTGTTGGGTTGAGTGGCGTGCTGCATGTGTTGACTACCCCCTTAGGTGCGTACAGCGCCAACTTTGAAGTCACCTTACTAATGTTCAATACGTGGAAATACTTTCATTTGCACCCTCTAAAACCTGCAAAGTATTTAACTTTAAGATCTGAATAAGCATTTGTGTACCTTATTATTATTATTATGTCTCACGAAAGGCACATTCCTTTTGTTAGTGAACTTAAACCTCCAATGCATCCTGACCTCTGCCTTCTCCTTCAGCTACCAGCATTTCCTTCTTTCCTTAAAGTTGTCCAATCTTTTAATCCTCCTCCTTCCTAAGATAGTCTTTCCTTCTATTACGTCGAGCGGAAGACAGTCACTCCTAAGGATGTGTCCGATCCAGTTTTCTTTGCATCGAAAAATCACATACAAAATGGTTCTCTTCTTATCCACTCTTCTTCGTGTGAAAACTCAGTGGACGAAGGTTTAGCAACACAGGAAAATATTAATGTCTTGAATAAAATATATTTCCATATATTTAGGATTTGTTCTAACTCTCTCAAGTTTCTTCCGACAGTAAAATTTCAACACTTTTTTTATCAGTGAATATAACTTTTATTCCCCTTCTATGTCAATTCCTTCAGTTTATCTCTCTTACTTCTTCCCCTTAATCCTCCCCTAACCCCTAGATATATTCATGCAGCAGCGGTTCCTACATCCGGTAATAACTTCGCCGTGTTCCGTAAGATGAAACGGGGCTTCCTCCAGAAGGGGGTGCAACTTTCTTCTACTCATCCCCCCCCGTCCCCCTCGCCGCCTTTTATTATGAACGAGAAGGGATGGGTCAGGGAGGGAATAGAGGATACTGTCACCAGGGAAACACGACGAGGGATTTATTACCTGCCCCCACAAGGGGATGTGAGTGGTATATTTTATTAGTACTGATCTCGTTATGATTCAAAACATTTTAACCAACATTTCCAAGTTTGTCTTTTTTTGAAAGTTAAACCAAATTTAGGTGACCTTTTTTACTAAAAAAATTATGAAAAAATAGCTTAAAAAAATACCACCATCGAAATCCCCAGCTGGGATTCAAATCTTTATCTCTCAGTCACCGAAAAATTAGTCGAGACGCGTTTGATGAATTAACTCATTTTCGCACCAATGTTGTGTCTTAATATAGTTTTTTTAGTACCGCGTTTTTCCATCCTGTCGGAATAAACGCATATATTCTAGCTGATATAATGTATTTTTATACATTTTCATGGATAGAGAGTAGAAAACCCCTTAGTAAAAGACATCCTCAATACACACGAACGGGATTCGAAACCTGATTTCCCAATCTTTGACAGTCCAGTCTATTGCTATAGGGATGTCTTAAGCCAGGGGAGGGGGAGGATCAACATTTTTTTCCCAATGTAGCCACAGATGTGGCGAATGAGAAGTGAATCTACCACCCTATGAAACAATTTAATCAATCGAATATTTAAAATAACACACATTGTTTAAACAAGTGTATTCAAAACATGTACGTACACTTCGACTACTCAGTTACAACTGGCTCAGACACAAATGATTGAATAGTTCAAATTTAAAATGAAAGACAATTTAATAGGAAATTTGAAAATTCTTTAGTACGAAAGCAGTGATGAAACTAAATGTGGAGAAAGTGAGTGTTGTGTCAAATAACTCCTTTAGATAACGAAATGCTTCCATTGATATACAGGAATTATTATTATTAGCACCGCGTCTAACTACCCGTTTGAGTTGTACGCACTTACGCTAATGTGTAATGGTAGGCTGATTGTGAGATGAAATGGAGGACCTACAGTTTAACGTGGGATCCGAACCACGGTGGAGGCCTGGCATTCCCCACATTCACAAGATGTCTTGTCAGAGGTGAAGGAAGGGTTTGGTAATCAGATAAATCTGTGCCGGGACCGAGGATTGAACCCCGGCCGCCAGCATAGAAGTCAGACACCTTACCCCTAGACCGCCAGGTCACCCGATATGCAGGAAATATATATATTTTTAGCATAACGTATTACTACCCGTTTGGTTTTTATGATTATGTGTTAGTACGTTAAAGGTTTTTGGGATTGGGGAGGTTATATTCATAGGAATGTTATTAACTGTATTTTAGTGGAGGAAGAGTGGAAAACAATTTTTGAAAAATTGCCCTCGTTACACCCGACTGACACTCGAACCTCATTGGTAGTCTAGTCTACTGCTAGAGTAGAGCGAGAACCATGTTAGACCACGCGGCCACCGAAGCGGGTAATATCAAGCTACAACCAGCAGGTACCGTCAGGAAAAAAAGGTTTATTCTAATGTGAGAGCTGGCAAACCAAAATTCTCCACACCTCAAGGTGGGACGGAAGGGGACACGAGCAAAGGCCAATGTTTTTTGCAGTATTTATGGCAAAACATTTTTTATTTTGATAAAATAAATCAAATTTTTCTCCAGTAGAAACAAAGAAAGTAAATTTCCTCATAATATGGTAATATCAACAGTAATGTTGAATATGTAATGAGTATGACGGCATTCTATGAGAGACTTTTTAAATGAAGATAAAAAAAGTTGTCATTAAATTCAGGATACCATTGACAGATATTCAGGAAATGTTGATATCATGTGAGCAAAATTAAACTTTATGTTTATACTGAAGAAATATTTTACTTATTTTATCAAAAAAAAAATTCCGTAAAAACTGCATAAACAATGGGTTTTTTTCTTCTCATCTCCTTCCATCCCTCCTTAATATCCAATTCACCCACAAGTGGCGATTGGCGACGGGGCTTCCCAACCCGGCCTTAAGATTATCCTTAAGTATTAAAGGAGATATTTTTCATATTCTGAATAGCGATCTCTTCCCCATACGTTTGAAATACAAGAAGAGTAATAAAGGTAAAAACCAATATAAACACACACTTTCTAAGGTTCAATTTCATGCCAATATTATGAAACCTCTGGCGGATCAAAGTGGGTAGCTCCTGGCTGCTATGAGACGTTATCTTTTCAAAGTAGGGCGAAGACAGCGTCACCTGACATAGGAAAGCTTTCAACTAAATGATGTCACTACTTGTGGGTAGTTGGATAGAGTGCTGTTATCACGGTGGTACCATTAATATCATCCTCTTCTCTGCACCCTATATTTGTATTAATATCGCTTCGCCCTTTATCTTATCAGGGCAGAAACTTAAGAGGAATGAGTGTTTGCTGTGATTAGTAGCCTAAAAGAGGGTTTACACTTTGCTGTTTTTTAATTTGAGCTACTTTATAGAGGTTCAGTGAATTGCATGGGCGTACTGGGAAGGAGATTGAAGACACGTCCCTCCCACACCTCCTCCCCGCAATATTTGTGCTTTAATGAGAAGTCCCTATGCTACTTCATTGTATAACTTTTTTAAGTTTAAGGAACCAGAGAATGACTATGATGGATAGGTCAAGAAGATCAAGTCGCAAGCCCCCCTCCTCCCTCACGGTATCTTGGACTCTTTTTTTTGTATTGGGAAACTTAAGAGAGTTTTGTGTATTCGTTACCAAAAAATGATTTAGCAGAACTAATGTACAAAAAAGGGTTGAAAACAATTATCGTAAGACGATTCAAATTAAACAAGGGAACCTTTTGCTGTGTGCGATAAGGTAAAACATTTGTGCCTTGTGAACCCAAATAACATTTCGAATCCATAACAATACATTAATTTTTTAAAGCCAAAATACCAAAATTGTTTGTATCTCTGAGTGGATTTGCAGGACCTGTGTTTACTTATATATATTTTTTAATCATTTAAAGGTAAGAAAAAAGGAAATGTTTTTGGAGTTTGTGTCAAAAAAATTCTTGGTCAAAAGAAAAACAACAACATTTCCCAGTGTTTTATTTTCTTACCAGCCTCGGTGGCGTAGTTGGCTAACGCGCTTGTCGTGTGGAGCTCGACTGCTGAGGACGGGGAGATCGAGGTTCGAATCTCGGTCGGGTGAACTGGGGGTGGTTTTTCCTAAATGGTTTTCCACTCTCCCTCCACGCAAATTCGGGTTCATTTCCTCTAATTCAACCTTCCCAAATCCTAATCCATTAGTGTAATTAGTACTTAAAGCGTATAACCCGAACGGGTAGTAAGACGTGGTGCTAAATATTATTATATTATTATTTATTTTCTTCAGAGTTTAATTTTCTTCACATGGTGACTTCATCATTTCTTAAATATATGTCAAGGGTATCCTGGAATTTAATGAACACTTTCTATATTCATTTAAAAGGTTTCTCATCTAATGACACTATCATCATGACATATTTAAAAACTTTTTTACTACCAGTTCATTTATACGCGTATTTACTAATTACGCTAGTGGTTTTAGGGAATATGGAGGAATCCACTACAGAATTGTGGATCTTATTAAGATTATAGGAAGTTCTCAGAATGGCCAGCTTAGGCCTTAATGAGAGCCTGCAGTCGTCGTGCATACGGCACTCTTTCAAAAAACACCAGGTGTTTGTAATAACCAGGAATGACCCATAGAACATACCTAGTCAACAGGTCGAGAGATATCAAGTATGGTACATTAAGTGTAATAACTTGTTTGTAGCTCGGAAACAGGTCAAAAGGAACACATGATTATATGAACTTGTTTCATTGTTTCTGTTTCTTGTGTCCACCACTTAAGTGGGCCCACATGTTCCGGTACACATTGTGTATTTATCATTTATATATTTTTTAATTTTAATATTTTAATATCTAGCACCGCGTCTTACTACCCGTTCGGGTTATACGCTTTAATTACTAATTACTCTAATGGATTAGGAATTGGGAAGGTTGAATTAGAGGAAGTGAAGCCGCATTTGCGTGGAAGGAGAGTGGAAAACCATTTAAGAAACCCCCCCTCCCCCAGTTCACCCGACC